>OU015500.1:52276032-52336032 GCA_907164885.2 Dolomedes plantarius | reverse complement strand
CATTGTATGGAGTAAAAGAGGGATGAATAAAGCTTTAAAAGATGACGGAAGATGAAACGAACAGGGGAGAAAGAGTAGACCGTAAAAGAGGTTAAGACAGGATATTGATGAAAACAGGGAATGGGTAATCGAAGGAAAACCAAGTTCAAAAGATGCCGGCAATTGAAACCAATTACGGGATGGACCACACATCGCGAACATATGACACACATTACAGATGTGAGTGAATGATGATGGAGGGACACGGTTTAACAAACATCGAAGGAAGATGTGCGAATGAATGTAACAAATGAACAAAAGGGGCAAGGAATGTAACGATAACTTAGCCTCGATAATAAGAAGTCTTAAGCAGATGACAGCGGAAAAGATCAAATTTAGTCACGAGAAGAGTTGTATATTGAGATGATGAGACACGACTTCAGCAGGCCTGATAGAAGCTTCCAGAAGAAATAATGGTCCAAACGAAAGAAAATAGGAGGAGTTTAGTTACGGAAGGAAAAGACATAAAAAGAAGCAAGATAAAGATTAGGTAAGGATATTTTTTTGGGCTAGAAAGGATGAACTGAGAATCCAGATACAGCTCAGTACGAGATCTACGAGACCTGATGATAGCCCGGCTCAGAGAATGATGGATTGACCGCACCGATCGTGGACGGAAGCGAGTTACCGACAAATGACCGCACGACATAGAATGATAACCATCTCCAAAGGGACCTAGAGAATGCTGACCCAGAGAGCAGCAGCCCGCCGACCACCAGCCTGAACCTCAACCGATTGATGAACGACTAGATTCGAGACGCGTGCAAACGTTTACAAGTGAGTTTTGATGAAGTTCAGTCAACTCCACCTCCATTATGTGTAACAGTGATGACCAGTGAAAAACGTCAGTGAAGGTACCTGTGGCAGTTAATTATTGATCCCACAATTCAGTGTTTGCCTGATTACCTCTCATCCATAGTTAATTAAATAATACCAGAGTTAAATGAATAGTGCTAATTCGAATTATAAAAATATGTATTTAGTCTAATACCTTATTGTTAAAAGCATTGATGATGGATAAGTTACCCATATATAATTGAGGAAAATGAAATTCAATGTATATTTAAAAGTATAATGACTATATAAGGTATTTAATATAGCAAATGTGATATGTATTGTTATGAATTAGTTGTGTTATTTGTTGACTTAATAAATCTATCCATTATAAGTTCAATCAGATGATTTATATTATTCTAAAACACAACGCAATCAAAAATATGAGATTGATTGATCAAGCAAACAGGTAGTATTTGAATGAGTTCTATATTGGCAACGCACCCAAAATTAACTACCTTGACCATAACCATTTTACGAACATGAGTAAACCATTATAATTATTGCGGTATTTTCCCCTACAATTAAAACCAGAATATATATATATATATATATATATATATATATATTTATTTATTTATTTATTTCAGTTACAAAGCTATATTTTCATTGAGCATCAGATATAAAGAGCCATTTCATTCCTTGTAAGCGGTTTGTAAATTCTGTATCATCCACAGTTCAATAATTTAAAATCGAATCCATGTGATATAAAAGCATATAAAAATTTATTTATATAAAATTTATTGTTTTTCAATCTGGAAATGGTAATAAGGAATTATTTACGTATTTGAAGGGGAAAAACCGCAAAAAAAATTTCATGTAATTCTTCGAACTTTTATTTCCTTTAAAACACCCATTTTACAAATATGTCTTTTAACATATATTACTAATAACCTTGCATCTGTTTAAAGACATTTGATGGCAATAGAGAGAAACATTACTATTTCGAGTATACCATTAGGTTTATCTTTTGGTATCTCATTTATTCCTACTAAGTAAAATAAATATCTTGCGGTGTTTAAGTTAAAAAAGAAAACTGTATTTAAATATTTATATTTCTTCATGAAACAAATCTGTAAAGGTTGCTTGAAATTAATGATATTCTTGTGTTGTTTATTCCCAGATATTTCACTTCAAAGCGATTTCTTTCCAGGTTCCATATGTTTTTATTTAAAATGGAGTAATGTTAAACAGAGTTCTGAATTTTCGAGAAATAAGTACATAAGTATATCGTTATGATAGATGACTGCAGATTCCAAGAATTTTGAGTAAAAAATATTTTCTTTTATTGATTCTAAGGAAAAATATATAAATGCATTTAATTTCAAGGATTCCTGTGATACATAAAAAAAATGTCCAAATATGCATATATATTATATTTTAGTAAATAAGTATGATGCAGGAGGCTTTGGAGTAAATTAATTTTTTTCAGGTGTTAAGCAAAATGTATTGAACTTCCCATAAAATAAATCGCAATTTATTGAAAAGCGGCAGCATAAACTGATCGTAAATCATTATTAAATCCAAAGTATTTCTACCCATTATAATTAACAAATGCTAATTTTTGTCTCACATAACTGCCTGGTATATATATATATATATATATATATTTATATATATATATATATATATATATATATATATACATGTATACTTCAATATTGATATATTGAAGACATTGTACAGGTTTAATGGAGAGTCCCAGGACGACATAAAGAAAAAGAAAAAAAAAAGTTCGAACAAAGAAAATTCTAAAGTAATTTCAACTCCAGAAAATTTCTTTTGAGGAACATTTCTTGTGTCCAGTCGTTAGTGAAATCAATAACTTGTTGAAAAAAATGCATCTTACAAAGAATATAATGATGCTTAGGACAGAACCCAGACATATTTAGAAGATTTTAATAAAAATAATACCAGTTTCAATGCATTTATAAAAATGAGGTTCCTATGACTTGTTTGGGATTCCAGAAGAAATCACACTTTTCCTTTAGAAAACACTCTAAGTTGAAAGCTTCTTTAAAGAATACGTCACTTTAAAAATATGATTAGAGAGACTTAAATCCTATTTTTTAAAAATTTTAATCCTTGTAATAGAAAACAAATTTGAAACGGATGGCTTAAAAATGAAATCAAATATTCTCATGCTGTTTGAACAGATCAGATAACCCCCACATCATCAAATGTATTTTTGTCAAAGATAAACAACTCATTTGTTCTTATATGGCAATGTTCTGCCAAGTAACTTTAATTTTTTTTCTGATGTGCCAATGCAACGACACTGCCAATCATCTTATTTTTCCCTGTTCCCGTAACTTAAATCGTTACTAGCTAGGTTAGAAAGAGAACCTTGCTACTTCTATTTCCTTAAATGTTCTGACATTTGCAAGAATGGGGACTATCCTTCACTAATCAGAATTGCAGTATTCGCAACGACCATCTGTCGGATCTCGTCGTCGAATCAAGTCTTGAAATCTCAAAAACCTCAGTTTCTAACATATGAAATATATCTTCTATGTAAATAACAATTAATGTAAACATCGGCTATGTAAATAGGTATATTTAGAAAATATTTCTTCTCACTCTCAGCTCCATCCTTTAGAGACTTATTACAAAGGATTTTGGCCCTTTATAATTTTATCTTTTAAATGCTTATCCGTACGATGCATAACTATCTATTACATTCCTCCTAATAGATTCTTGTCGGGCGACGGCCAAGGGATAAAGGCAGTGGCATTCGGTCCAGATTCTGTGGGGTTGGACTCTTCCGGCTTAATTAGCCCTTAAGTGACTAAAATTTCACCGTAGCGATCTAAACAACCTAGTGGGCAATCATATTTCTTCTCTACAATTTGTCGTCTATATAACGATCGTCTGCGAAACCGAGGATTCAGACACTCTCTCGGTCCTGAGCTATCCTGGTCAGGGGGAAAACTAATTTTTCGAACAGCAATCCTCACACATTTTCTTACTTTTCCTTTGTTAGAATTTGTCCTATAAAATATGAAACGTAAATCATGTTGAATACAAGGTTATGAGAAAAATATTTGAAAATGATTAACAGGTCTATCTTTAACGTACCAAACAAACATGCTGCACCTTTAGAAGTGATAAAATATACTTTTTCATGTGCATGTCTTGATGTTCAAAATCCTTCAAATTTAAATCTTTCGACTTGAAAATTTTCAGGGATTTTAAGCGTGTGCACTGAGTAGAACGTATAATATTAAATGAGGGATAGGGTTTTACTTTGAGAATAGTAATTGTGCAGTAAACAAGACTGATAAAAATTCCATTGAACATTTGATTGATAAAAACTGCAATTGTCCACATGGTTTAGCACTTGCAACTTTTCACCTGAAATTTTCTGTTACGATTTCTTTAAATGGATTTCTTTTTTCCAAAATTATACATATTTACATTCCTTAGGCGTGGAAAAGAAAAAAAAAACTTGTATGGGCTGGAAACACGATTGGTGATCAAAGTTGTTCAACAATGGTTGCAAATCAAAGAATAACGCCCCAATGTGTGACGGAGGTTTATTAAATCTGGAAGTTTCCAAGATTTCGGACTAGGTGATGCCATTTCCGGTTTCAGGAAATTACAGTTGAGTCTCTCAGAAATGCCGATAATATTGCGCTATTTCCACGAACTGCGTCGGTCTCGAGGGAGTATTTTCTTTCAAGGCTAGTGACAGTAAACCGAAAGTTGGTTAACGTCATCTTTGCTTGTTCAACGTTGAGTGAAACGATATGTCCTGGATTTTGAACAAAAGCGCGTCCATCCAATTTTAAAAGACTGCTCTTCCCCATGGCTGTCTATCTGATATGATGTTTTTTTTTGCTGTCAGCAGTGTTTCACGCCTCACTAATGAGTTCTGGGAAAAAATTCCTCAGGATGTTACCGCCCTAAATATGATAAAATGTGTGGAACGACCAGCCTTCTCCTCACCTATTAATGAAAGGTAAACCATTAATTAAGCAAAAATATCATACTACCAAAAATAATAGTGAAAAGTTAAGATGGCAAGATAAAAACTGAACTTAAAATAACTTATAAATGGAATATAGAGGAATAATCATAAGTAACAACTATTAAATAAAGGTAACATAAAGAAATTTGCTTAAAAGCAAAATTGCATAATTATGAAAAAAAGGAGCTATATCAAATAAAAATATCAGAAAATAAAAATAGAAACGTTATCTAACAAAACTTGAGACGTACAAGCAACACAATATAAGAAGAAGGCAAGACTGAATCCCCATGATCTTTGGTAAAGGAAACAAAGGTTTCAGTAATACGATCTTATGTAATCACTTTTAATCTCTCTAATTAGGCTTCGTATTTACTCTTCTATTCGATTCACGAGGGGATGGCCGAATGAATGGCTAGGCCGCTGGCATTCGGTTCAGATCCCGTGGGTTCGAATCCCACTGTTAGCATTGATGTTTGCAGTCGTTCGTAATCGGCTTTAAACTGTAGACTGTAACGGCTTTAAACTGTTTGCTGTAACTGTACCATAAGATTCCGGTCTAATTAGCCCTCGTGTAGCAAAAATGTTGACCGTAGTGCTCCAGACAAAACTATTCTATGCGATTACAATAGAAGATAAGCATAGAAATACTATGATGAATGAGTGTGTGTATGAAGAAGGTTTTGCAACAGCATTTCAAAATAAATGTTATTTAAATAAGTAACTTATTTCCTCTCAGTGAAGTTGCAAGCAAATATATGTTATCTCACTGCGTGTATTTTGAAACATACACTAAAATGTGTATATAACATTAATATAAGTTTCAAGCAAAGCTTGCGTTTAATTGAAGAGTGATTAAATGTATGGGGAAGTATATGAAACAGTTTCCTTCTACTGAAAATGTGTCATCATACTGCTTATCCGCTAAATTACTTTCTAGAAAGTAATTGTTGCTAAAGCCCCTGTCCGGAATTGTTCCAGAATTGTTCTATATAGGTTTTGCGGGCACAGGGGTGCGGCTCTGGTTTACGATAGTACCTTAACGGTCAGATTCCTTCTTAGATAAGTGCCATCTCATAAGTTTTGATCGGGCACCCCAAGGGACAACATCTGGGGGATCGTACCCTCTCCCGCCCTCTGTGACGTCATAGACGGACTTTTCAGTCTAAAGATTTAACGTGTCCTATATTCGGCCTAGATGCGAATATACGTATTAACAAAAATATCCCTTTATGTGTACATTTTACTGCTCAATATAAATTGACATAGTCTTCTTTCCTTCTTCCTTTTAAAAATATTTCAATTTTCAAAGAGTTCGATGTAATACAAAATGCAAAGAAAATATATTTCCATTTCTGTAAATACAAGTATGAAATTTATTGATCCGATGAGAATTGGATAAACATGATCCGTAAAAAATATTGCCATGTTGGAGGAAAACGTGACATTAATGTATGAGTTTTGCTAAATTAAATGAGAATGGTAAACTGTTATAAAAAAACTCTCATTTTAAACGATGTTGTGAGTCATAATCATGATATACCGTGCTCTTCAGGTATATAATCATCCTGAAGAGCACGGTATATCATGGCACTTGTCGGGATTCTAACAGACTACAATCAGTGCCAAAATTCGACCGGTTACCACTAGGCTACCTTAGCTCTCTCCTCTACACACACACACAAGAATTAATAATTGGGAAAATGTATCAACGTCGATGTAATTATACTATTCGACCTTCATATATAAAAGTATGTAATGAAATATCACTTAAAGATCAAATTTATTTACTTTTCACTGTGAATGTTTTCTGAATATTCAACTTTTTAAAACTTGTTACAACGCTGCTAAAATATTTCGTCATCCATCATCAACAATATTTTTTAAGATCACATTTCATTATTGATCATTGTGAAACAAAAGCAAATTACCATCCGAAAATGATTGCGGTACCACAGGGTTTTAGATTGATAAAACCATATTTTACTCATACATTTACAAGCATATTAAAATTATCTTATTCAACTCAAACACTACAGACAGCAAAAAGAGCGCTTCAGTGACAGAAATCCGAAAAATAATATAATATTTGTGTCACTCCCTTCGTGTATTGAATTAAAAATAAACATCTCTTTAAAATAATGATTTAGTATATATATGTCAATAAGTTTTATTTTTTTAAATGTTAATCGACGTAAATAATTTTACTTTTTTAAATATTATACTTGTTATCATTTTCTATTAGTTATTTTATTACTTCACATCATCTTTGTATTCTTTTGAGTACAAGGCACATAAAAACGAAATTTTTGTTTCCCAGAAAAAAAAAAATGTTTTATTTAATCTCATTCATATAATCGCCATAAGAATCTTCAAACAATTTGGTGTTTAATTTTTCTAGCGCTTTCGTTTAACGAGATTTCAATAAAATCTCATAACTTTTTTCTGCACTGTCCCTTTCGCTAAAAGAATATTAAATTGGGAATAGCAACTTCGCGTTTTTTTATATACGATTAAAAATAAAATGCGGGTGTTAAAGTATTTTAATATATTCAACAATTTCATATATTTTGTTTTGCTGATTTCTGTTTCACGTATGCGCTTCAAATGAATTAAAGGATGTATCATTATAAAACCATGTTTATTTTATGCCATAGCAGAAGATTTTAAAATATACTTTGAATTCAATGAAGAATGGTGTGCAATTCTTAATTCATATATATATATATATATATATATATATAAAATTCAAGTTCCTTTTAATTCCTTTTAAAATTACTTGGGTGTAAGAAAGCTATATTCGTTTTAAGAACAAAGGAATTGAGAGTATCCTAAATGCAAAAGTAGGCAATTAATATATCATCCTTTAACCCCAAATATCGTGGGCGCCAAAATTTATATAACAAGACACGAGACATCTGTGTCCAGATAACTGGTCCGGCCAATAAATGCAGAGTGCGGGGGTCATGTGACAACAACGTCATGAAGATTATGTAAGCCAGAGCAAGGGTTTCCGAGGGGATATTTCTCTCTGTCTTCGTTCCTTGCACTGTAGTGTCCGTCCTGCTTCTGTTTTCGTAGCGCGACAATTTTCCAAATCTCAAGTAATGCCCCGCTAATGTCCTATTAGGTCCAATATGTGTCACCTCATCTAATGGTGTCTTTATGTATCTACCTACCTCAGTGAAGTGTTGATGCCGTGAAGTGTTCTTGATAGTTACTTATATACAACAAAGTGAACCAAAAGAAAAATCCGTTTTCACTGTCATCATGTGTTGCTACCAGCTGCGAATACCACTACCGCCATGGCTACGTGCTTGTGTGCATCGCCTCCGTCAGTTGTTGTTACATTCTAAGTGAAGTTTTAAAAGTCATCGATGTTACAATGTATGTCGACCAACGTTCATGATCCGATTTGCTAAAGGATTACCATTCCGACCTTCTCAATTCACTTCTACGTTAAAGTTACGACAACACTACGTTAAACTCATGGTATTACTTACTTACACACACACACACACACACACACACATATATATATATATATATATATATATATATATATATATATATATATGTCTGTGTGTGTGTGTGAGAGAGAGAGAGAGAGAGTTTGTAACTATACATTAAGTATATACTAGTTGGTACCTGTCAAAACATGACGGCTAGATAGTAAATAAATGTACTAATACACAAATTATACTCAACACGTCATTGCCAAATGTTGGAAAAACATAATAATTAGCAGAAACAAATTGATGTGTTTAATCGGCCTTGTGCTTAGTGAGTATCTAAAGCCAGATTTAAAAATATCACTGAGCATGCACAGAAAACAAATTTTTTTTATTGTAAATCACCGCTAATTTAATAGCGCGAAATAAACAGTTTCCATAAGGCTTATTCTTTTCTTTCACAAACATAATTATCATAAAAATAAAAATGGCTGAGAGATATCTAGAGAGACTGCTCGGACATGTCACTGAGCATGCGCAAAAACAGTGAGTTTCTAAAGCCAGATTTGACCATGCGCAGAAATCAATTTTTAATTGTAAATTATCGCTAATTAATAGAAATTGCGGTTACAAAAACCAAATTTGACACATATAGAGATTACAATCTTTCGTTTAAGACCAAAATGAAGTAGACTGATGCAATAGTTTTCTCTCACGTACTGCCCAAAAAGTCGGATTAGCAACTTAAATAAACAGATACTCTATTTACGTCTATCATCAGTCCGATCTTATTAATAGTTTAAAATCTTTAAATAATAAATTGTTGCAATTTTTTCAGTTTTATTTTAAGGTTTCTTTCGCAACTAATCCTCAAAATATATATTGTTATTTTCTGTCTTTCTTTATACACTTAGAAAACCTTAACGTAATAAAAAAAAATCACATTATAGAGTAATTCCCATGAAATGATTGATACTTAGAAAAGTTTTACAATATATTAACCCTTTTATTTCGATTTAAGAATTCCAGATCTCTGCGAAGCACAGATGCATATTAAAAGTATTAAGACGATTCAAAATGTTTCAGATAAACGAAGAAACCATACATTATTTCAAAATAAAGGAGGTTTTATTGCACCCATCACGAATTGCATGTACCGACGGAATCTCAACTTTTCAACGGTAATTTGCTGTTTAATGACCAGAAAAAGAATTATTCAACCCATATCAGGAACTCATTCTCAACATCTGTTACCTCGTTTGAACGAGTAATACGGTACGGCTTTAGTCGACAAAACACGTGAACGGGGGAAATTTAAGTAGTGAATATGTTAAATCCACTGAAAAGTGCCGCTCTGATTGAAACAAATAGTTCAAAAACTTGCATTAACTTTGATGGAAATGGACTTTTTGACTCATTTTTTTCGTTAGTAAAATGTCCATTTCTCTGAAAAATGATAATACAGAAGCTCAAGGGACTTTTGCGAATGGTTTTTAGTTATACTATGGATTATATTATGTAGCCAATTAATTTAATAAATTTGCACGGGGGATCTGTGACATGTGGATATTGAATCTGATGAATTCAATCTAATACAGAAGGTAAATCGAATTTCAGAAAGTTAAAAATGCACTTGACTACAACTCCCCGGTTTCCAATATCATATATTCTATCGTTTACAAGGGGTTTGATTAGGAATGAAATAAATGAAATATTAGTATAAAGGAAGCTTGTTATACAAACACACATCTCTCTCTCTCTCTCTCTCTCTCTCTCTCTCTCTCTGTATATATATATATATATATATATATATATATATATAGTCGAATCCTGTTAATTGGACCACCGGTTAATCGGACCAGCGATTTATTCCGACCAAATCCACCAACTCCTAACGAACCGAAACAAATCGTATTGCATAAGCCTAATGGGGCATGTTCGTGTGATCGGACAAGCCGGTTATTACGACCAAAATGATCGCTTCCCGATGTGGTCCGATCAACCGGAGTCGACTGCATATATGGGTGTGGTGGCCCGGTTTCCAAAGGCAGCGAACCAGTGATCTCAACGTCTCTGGTTCGATGACGGTCGTGACAAAAACAACCGCCTTTTACACTAATGTCGGCTGGTGCATGAAAAATCTGTCGGGGATGCAATGTCCTCCAAGTTCTCAACGTTACCTCTGTATGGGCGGGGTCAAGTGTTCCGGTCTCGATACATTGACTCGGTTCAAAATTACGGGACCGGTCCCTTAGTCAAGTCTGACCTTTGCGGCGCTATTAAAAACCGAAGCCGCATCATTTCGACCAATAACCGCTATGGACTTGAACGGACAATATATTGTCGGTCAAGGGGCATCAGTCATAACACAAGCATATATAAATAAATATATATATATATATATATATATATATATATATATATATATATATATATATATATATATATATATATATATATATATATATATATATATGTATATTTGTAAATATAGTGAAACTTTAGTAGGTAGTTACCCGTCTAAATGGATATATTTTGTTCAGAATCAATTTAAGACTCCAAAGAGCCAATATTATGAAAGAGACCTCTTTATCATAAGGCCACTTTTCTTTTGGAAGTTTTACTGGCAATCATAGAGAAGTGTCACTGCATATGGTACGTAATAATTGCTTTGAAACAAGCTTAGAGTAACTTGAAATACAAATTTTTATTTTACCACATCGCAAACTTTTCCATGGGTGGTATTTTTCTATTTCAATAATATTAAAAGTCACGCAGATTAAAAACATCATACATCTTGTACAAAGCATGTAGAAAAAAAAGGCGGGAACGAGAATAAGGGAATATAAAATTAAAAATATCTCAGAATGCAAAAATTTCTCCATTATTATTTCCCTAATGGGTTTTAATAATTTGGAGAAATTAAAGTTAAATATCTAATTACTGAATTTTATATGTTTTAAAATAGTTTTAATTAAACAAACATTATAAATTCAACACAAAATATATATAGCGTGAAACTGGGCTTGCACGCTATGAATGTAATTTTCTTTAATTAAATTGAAAAATCTGCTTTCCTTCATAAAAGTCATTTTATGTATTTTTTAGTTATTTCGAGGAAATAATATTTGCTGTATTATATCTGGGTAGTATAGATGAAAAAGAGCTTAACTATCTAAACTATTGAAATAACTGTATTATGTGAGTGCTAAAACTGCAGACTTGTGTAAAATAACTGATTACAAATAAGATTCTTAAAATGAATTTATTTTCGCACAGTAAGTATTAAACTTAAAAGAAATCTCCTTTTTATGACTAAAGATAATTTATAAAATTTACAAAATAAATGTTATATTATTTTTAAGTACTTCGCTATTATTTTTATATGGCTAACTCTTTAAATATCAGTGCATCATTAATGCAGCATATACGATTAATATTTTACTAACTAAAACTTTAACCACTATTTCACAACTATAATACTATTTAAATCACTACATAACTTCAGGCAACCCTCATCCAAAATGGATAATAAGATGAAAATAATACAGGTAGTTTAAAGAATATATGGAAGGGTAATACCATGCATCTTCTTGAAATCTCTTGTAACAAGTTGTTCCCGCTTATCTCAGTTGTGTGTCCCTCCGGAGCTATTTCCATAAATTGTATGTTTCGTGCTAGCAAAATGTTTGCAAATAAAATGCTTGCTGTTATTTCATATTTATATACTACTAGCTTTACCCGTCCCGGCGTTCCTCGGGTAATGTAATTACCAATTTTTTAGTAGCCTTAACCCTTTGTTAATGGGCGTCGCTGTCATCCTTTTCCTCACCACGATACATTATTTTACCCATATAAATTTAATCCTTTCTGGCACATTTTGGCAAAATTTTTGACATAGGATTACTAATCGAATATCACTGCAATAGTAATCGATTTCCTTGAAAGCGAATATATCACATCCTCCACATGCTTAAATTCTTTAAAATCTTCATAGATTTTTTCCACAAACACACCACAAATTTTATGATATTAACTAAGTGCTGGCCAAAAAAATTACGGCATTACTAAATGTGATTTTTTAATCGATTATCATTGCAATAGTAATCGATTTCCTTTAACCACCCAAACCCTCATAGAATACAAACGCCCCAACACATCACGTGCATGACGTCGAAAAACTGGTTTTTCTCATATTTTCACCCGCTTACCTTCGTCCGGAAATGAAGAACGAAATCTCCAAAATGAGATTTCTCGCAAGAGTTTCCGAATCATAAAAAAAATTATTAAAAAATAACTACAATTTGTAAATTAATTTTGGTTCTGGCTTTCGAAACTGTTATGTCTAGGGTCTCTGAGATAAAACTTTCGTAAAAATGTAACGACATTTACGTATCGATTCAACAATTTGGAAAAAAGGGTCACGGACAAAATCGCGTTTTTTTCCGAAAAACGGGTGCGTACAGGCGATCGAAAAAAAATCACAATTAATCGATAAATTAAGACAGACAATTTTAATTGTGATTTCCGTATAGTGTCATCTTTCCCGTATAGGCTCGTCCGAAAAAAAAATTCTTAGACGGATACGTTAGGATTTACGGAGCTTTTACTCGTCCGGGAGCTCCAAATCGCGACTAAATATTTAATTACGGAAAATCTAATTAAAAAATCGAAAAAAAGGGCTTGGAGGTGCATAATGAGACCTCGGGAGGCATCTTCGAGTCGAATCTCAAGACTGTCCGACCTACCGTCTTTGCGCTGCGCCGCGAGCAGACAAAAACTCGGTCACACACACACAAACTTTGCCTTTTATATATAAAGAATACAGTAAATAACCTGCTACGCGAATGTCATTAACACCTTAAAAAATACAGTGTATTTATAATTACATTTAAAATTCAAGACAATCAATGATTTCATTGAAATTCCCAGTAGATAACACTAAATATTAAAATGCTTTTCATATATGTTTCTGCACCATTTTCCTGTACATAACACAGTTTGTTTTTCATGCTTGTTATTTATTCATGCTTAAAATAATAGTAATAATAATAATAATATATATATATATATATATATATATATATATATATATATATATATATATATATATATATATACATATACATATATACGGGGGTGTATGTGTGTGTGTCTCATAATAACGCCACACCAGGTTTAATTATATTTCAATCTTCTGTTTCACATTATGGAACTAATTTCTTCGTTCTTTCTACATACCTCTGGTTGTCGCCTGAGCAAATAGCATCACATGGGAAACGTGGTAAACAAAAACTAATTTTAACCCTTTCTTCAGCCCATCGGTCTAGGAGACCGTTATTGCACCTGTTCTAAAGGGTGGAGTGGTGGTGGGGGTGATCAGACTGTTGAGGGTTTGAGAGTTCTTCAGTCGGGTCCTGACCTTCAAGTATAACACATCGGAGATTTTCGCCCGCTCGTATTTTGTCGGTAAATTTAATCTTTGTAAAACAGAGTCGGTCTTTTGGAATGATGAGCCTTGAACTGATTTAAAATTTTACCGGTCTGTATGACCAATAAGTCTTGAACTGTACTAATTATCTGTTAGTCTTTATGCATTCTATTTCCAAGATCTTTGTTTTATTGTTGTAGTTAGCATGGCTGGAATAATTCCTCCTGTTTCACAACGAACCTGTCATTTTGTCTTTCTCGGACTATCAGAGATTGAAGAATCGGATTCTGAAATTTTTGTTGAATAATCCATTTTTTATTTACCCTTTTCAAGAAAGAGAGGTGGCAGTAGTTTTGCATTAATGACTTATAACTGCGGAAAACTTATAAAAATAGGAAAATATCCTAATTTTATAGCGTGGCGGTCTGTGAGACCGATGAGCTGGGAAACAGTATAAAGAAGAGATAAGCCGACGTAAGGATAAATATATCCTGGTGTGAGCGTCGGTTTTATGGGTAAAAGATTGAATGAGGAACTGAGTAGCCGCCACTATCCCTTCTCTCTGCTTGTAAATGTGTAAATAACTACTTCTTCTTTACATTTCGTATAATATGTTAAACTGTTTGATAACCATAATGTGTTTGAAGTAATAAAAGTATTATCCATTTAACTAAATTATTAATTTAGATTTATGTGTCCGAGACAGTATATATATATATATATATATATATATATATATATATATATATATATATATATATATATATATATATATATATATATTATTATATATATATATATATATATATATATATATATATATATATATATATATATATATATATATATATATATATATATATATATATATATATATATATATATATATATATATATATATATATACTGCTGGCCACCCAAATTGCAACACCAAGAAAGACAAGAGATATCACAACGAAATTTATTTTGTAGATAACATGTTGACCAACTGTCAAATGATTAAATTTATACACTTCTGTGAAATGTGGTTCCTGCCAAAATCAGTAGCCAGAGTAGCCGCCATTGTTGGAGATTACCGCTGCCACACGCCTCGGTATTGATTCAAAGAGACTTTGGATGAGTTCTTGGGGTACAGCAGACCAAGCAGTTTCCACACGTTTCCAAAGTTGATCTGCTGTGGCAACTAGGGATGGAATCTGGGTCAATCGTAGAGCAACCATGGACCACATGTTTTCTATCGGCGAAAGATCCGGAGAGCGAGGCGGCCAGGGAAGCAATTCAATCTGGCGATTAACGAAGAACCGTTGGATAATGCGTGCCACGTGTGGTCGCGCATTATCCTGTTGAAATATGCTTGTGGGCAAGCCCTGAAGGTAAGGAAGGACAACTGGCTCCAACACCTCGGAGATGTAGCGCTGGCAGTTTAAAGTACCAGCAATGCGTACTAGAGGTGTGCGAGAGTGATATCCAATACCGCCCCATACCATAATACCCGGTGCAGGACCAGTGTTTCGGTGCATAACGCAGCTGTTCAGCATCCTCTCTTCCCGGTGTCTCCAGACTCGAATGCGACCATCGTGGTGTTGCAGACAGAAGCGTGACTCGTCAGTAAAGACAATTTCATTCCATTCTGCCGTCCACATCCTTGTGTCATCGTACCATTGGCGGCAGAGACGTCTGTGGTTCTGCGTCAAGGGTAGACAAAGCAATGGACGTCTTGCAGACAGACCACTCTGCTGTAAACGGCGTCGAATGGTACGCGCAGACACTGGATGATGCGTTACAGACTACATGTGCTGTGCTATGGTTCGTGATGTGACTGAGCGATCCGTCACTGCCATGCTCACAATTTGCCTGTCATCACGTGAAGTGGTGCGCTGAGGTGGATGCGATCGAACACGCAGGTCCGTCGTACCCTCCTGCATCCAACGATCACATATCCGCATTACAGTTGTTTGGTTTCGTCCAACACGACTACCGATTTCACTGAAAGATAATCCACAATCTCGGTAGGCCACTATCCTTCCTCTGTCGAACTCGGATACTTGATCAAAAGATGATCGCTGTTTTCGACGAGGCATAATTGATCGTTTTTTTAAAAAAACCACAAGAAAAACACAATTGCCGAACTTGAAATCGTCGAAATCTCCAAACCTTAAATAGCGCTTTGAAGTGGCGCCACAGTCGCGCGTTATGTGCGTCTACGCTGAAATTCTAATCATTTGCATATCTCACCTCCGCTAATGCATGTTGTAAATTTCATGTTATTTGCATATTTCCTTTAGGGTGTTGCATTTACATTGGCCAGCAATGTATATATATATATATATATGTATATATATATATATATATATATATATATATATATATATATATATATATATATATATATATATATATATATATATATATATATATATATATATATATATATACAGTGGAATCTCGATCTATTGTTTCTCAAGGGACCGTCTGAACTGAACGATAAATGCGGGAAAACGATAGATCCGGAACATAACAAAGCAATATGATCGTCAGGAGTATTTGAAATAAACGACTCATACGGGAAAACGATGATTCGGAAAACGATAGATCGAGATTCAACTATATATATATATATATATATATATATATATATATATATATATATATATATATATATATATATATATATATATATATATATATATATATATATATATATATATATATATATATATATATATATATGTATATATATATATATATATATATGTATATATATATATATATATATGTATATATATATATGAAATGTCCGGACGGACATTTCATGAAGTGGTAGCTTACATCATGGCCGGAAAATAATAAGATCAGCTTCAGGAACAAACTAATATATTAAACAGTAAAGCAACACATCTTACTAGCTTCAAGCCAGTCCAGCGACTCTCTCAAAGAGCGCCAAAATAGAATTAGGTCAGAGAGGTTGCCAGAATTGGCGGAGGAAGTTAGTATCTAGGAAGGCGAAGCTTTTACGCCAAGACAAGAAGGACGGGTTACCAGGACAGAGATGAAGTGCAGAGTTGGCGATTATAGGTAGTTAGTAATATTATCACACACACACACACACACACACACACACATATATATATATATATATATATATATATATATATATATATATATATATATAAATATATATATTTTCCTCAAGATGAGGACCTCTCTTATTTAATGACAGAAACAGCATCAATTTTTTCACTCCATATGAAAGCCACTTCTAGAAATCGGAGGCTTAAGCTAATACACACAGAGTTCTATACTGGGGATAGAAAAGAGTGTTATTTTCAATATCTCACCCCAGATTACCCTCTATACTTTTATGGAAATAAACTAGTGTGCTAGCTTATATGTCATTATTTTTTTTTAATTATTCATTCGCCAAGGCAAATTTTTTCTATGATGTTGATTTTTTGTATGTTTCTTAAAGGCATCCTATTGTTATTTACAAGGTTAGAAATAACATTAATGGTCCACTTTAAAACAGTTTACAAGCAAGGGGGATCTGCCTTACTTCTACCAATATGTGGCTGGTATTATACCAACTAATTTATACAAGTGAAGTGGTTGGTATTCGTTTTAATGACATCTTTTACCATCTTTTTCAGTGATTTTCTGTAAACCTTTCGAAAATTCACATAAGTAACATAAAAATAAACCATCGTTTACCAATTACACCATTCCTTTGAATATGCTAATTTTTCATTTACGCATCATTTTAGTTTCTTGTAATTTTAACATATAACAAGCATTTTATGTTTTAACAGCATAAGGTTTCTTGTTAGCTTTGCTTAGTGTCCTAATGCTTTAAACTTTACGGTGAATGAATTCAATAAAATGACAGACAGGTATAGTATAACAATAATTTGAATAAATTCAAGCTTTATTATGTATTTAATGATCAGAATCAGGAAATCGTTTAGAAAGATATGGATTAAAATTCTAACGGTTATGATGTTAATTCGAAAGAATCGCCTCGTCCCATAATTATTTAGAGTTACGTTTCTTTTCCCTTTTAAACTGAATCCTTTTAAAAACTGTATCATTTTGAAACAGCATCGTTTTTTACTAAAACCTTTTTTAATTATATCCTGTAGCTAGGACTAAAATTTGAATGAATCACTATTTTAAAATTTCTTAACTGCACTCCGAGAAAGAAGATTATTTTTATATTTAACTTGAAACTAACTGTGGAAGATTTTATTTAATAAAAATAAACATTTTTGATAAATATATGTGAGATATCTAAAGAAACTTACTTTTATTTCTAGTTTATCTCTAGAGAATTACTATAATCAGATTAGAAACAAAGTAAATTATTTTTTTTTAAGTCAGTAGAATTTTTTAGAATCTTTTCACCAAGAATATAGTTAAAAATAGAAGAGAGGCAAAATTAAATCGTAATATAAATGAATCTAATAAAATTTTTCAATCTTAATTCTTGAATTCAGAAGTTTTTTTAATGTAAACTTAAAGTAAGTATTTTTTCTAGTTTTTCTAGAAGTTTTTTTTTATTGACAACTTCTTGACAAAGATTTCTGACTTATAGTAATCCAAATGAATCTTTCATTTAGTTTCTGTTGCCAGTTTTATTTTATGGGGTTCTAATTTTTTGTGGGTTGCGTATTTTTCCCACTTTGACGTATATTATGGTAAATGGAACTATAACGCCTTGTGAACTTGACTATACATTGACTATACAGTGAGGGGGAATTTTTTTCAAATAATTAGAAACAGTTCTACCACGTTTGATTTTTATGTCGTTTTTTCCAATCTGTTTTTTCACCGTCTACTCTTGTAGCTTCTAAAATATTGCAATCATTCCCCTGGTGGTACGCGTATCACAGTTTGAGAACGTTAACACTGTAGTGGTTCGGAAATTTATCTGGAAAAAATAATTCATTTCCTTGTTTCGGCATGGAGCCCGGTATTTTTTTTCTGGAAATATAGAAATAAAAGTGCTCGTCTGAATTGTCATGTTATATCGCATTCACAAGATCCTTTTGAAAACTCACATGTGCCTATATGAAGGGAAAATTCCCTTAAATTTTGAATTGAAAACCATAAGTAAACAAATCTCCGAAGAGAAAGCAAAAATGTGCATTCTCCATTATGTAAAGTTACAAAAGTAAGTAGAACGCAGAGTTCATTTGAATTGATATCTTACGGAAAGAGAAGCAGTTCATCTTTGTTCATGCGTGGACAATGCAAACTGCAGGAAATTCATTCTTTATTGTGGGATATGAATGCAAGTTGCCTTTGTATGGCCTACTTTCCACTGTTTTGGAGATATCTTACTGTGTTTGTTTCTTTGTCCGGAAAGAAAAGAATGCATCCATATTAAATCACGAATCCCTTGACTTGTTTTGAAGAGCTTTATAACTGATTTATCAACTTATTGATTTTTACATTATTTTTTCAAACACCCGCTGACAAGTTTAAAACTAAATACAGTTCAGATTTCATCTATACTGTATTTATATCACATGCGTGAAACAATTTTTATTACAATTTCTTATTTTAAAAATTTATACAAGACTGAATGATTTAAGAATATATATATATATATATATATATATATATATATATATATATATATATATATATATATATATATATATATATATAACAAATACAACTGACTTCTTTTTATGACTTGAAAGGCTAATGTTTGTGTGAAATGATGTTTGTATATTTCGCTCTGTGGTTTCTCTGTACTTGTATCACAAGTGTAAAACTGTGTATTTATATAAAAATAAAATATTGTGTTTGTATGAAAACTAACCCATTAATGCCGACTTCGTTTTCTTTAACCATTTTTGTTACTTCTCTCATATTTGTATGTTTTAAGTCTATTAATGTGTATTATACTAAATTTATATTTTTAGTTGCACTTTAACTATGTTTTTTTTTACTGGTACGTTTTCGTACCAATCGGCGTACGTGTGTAGTACATTAGTCTGTAGTAGCTTTTATTCATAGAGAACAAAAGCTAATATTAAATTTATTTATTAATGAAAATAATAACAAAATTGGGAATACCACAATTAAATGAAAAGCATGTTAGATGATTTTCTGACAGAATAAAACAATAAAATGTGTATTGAGTGCAAACATGATAGTTTTTATGGCACTGCGGATGCAGTGGCACATTACACTTTTCGCACTTGTAGCTGCTTCTACCGGAACAGTTCTTGCAACGGGCATTTTCTTGATCTGATTTGATTAACCAGTGACTATTCTTGCCAAATCTTACTTATGAGGCCGCTTTATGCCGAAATGAAATTGGCTTACCTGGCTCCCTATGCAATATTCAATAAGTGCCTAACAGTTCCTGTGCGCATTGTCTAACGAACTCAAGAAGTGGGATTTCATCAATATACTTTTTCAATTTACACAATTTCCATCCATTTATAACACTGGCACTAAGTACAAAGAAAAAATATGGTCATCACTACTTTTTAGAACTAATTCTTACGCGATAATTTGCCACAGTTTGATCAACAAGGTCGACACCACCCATATGCTTATTATAAATTTTTAGCTGTTGTGACATGGAAATATTAATTTTCTTTTTTTTCTGCGGCACTCCATCGAGTAGCAGATGTAATAGGTTTTGTAGAAACTTTGCTACTTGCAACAGTAACAACTTTATTGTCATTCCATTTGACGATACTGAAATCTTCATGACATATATATTCATATGTCCCCCTTGCCAAATTTTTCAAGATTTGTTTGGATGATAAAGAAGCATTTTTCAGCCTGTTTTGTCTCAATGCCGCGGTTCCTGCTATGCCTCTTTTCGATGGCTCTTTCAGCAAGGGAATGCTAGTAAATAAGTTGTCCATGACAACATGTGTCCCAGGTGGGATCTCGCATTTGTCTAGTAATCCAAGAACAACATCGGCGCCTTGGCCTAGATCAGATTTTTATGATTTTGTAGATGCTCCACAATAAGGTTAGCATGCAATAAAAGACCATTAGAAGAACACAGAATCCAAAGTTTGAAGCCAAAACATATTGGCTTACCTCTTATGAATTGGTTTAGTCCGTGGTGCCTGAAATATGGAATTATAGACTCATCTACACTCAAACTTTTATACCCACAGCATAAAAGCATGACTTTCAAGGGGCAATAAATTATAAAATACACTTTTATAACAATGATTTAAAGTCAAAATATTATTTCAAAAATTTCTATTTCAAACGTGAAAGATTTTCGATTTTAATTCAAACGTGAAAGATATCGACTTTAATTCAAACTTGACTATACATTAGCCGGTTGGTATGGTTTCGAACCAACGATATATAAGTTTTTATATTCTATAATACAAAGAAAAACATAACTTTCGAGTGGCATGGATTTAGAAAATACACTTTTATGACAGTGATTAATAGTCAATATATAATTCTGAGATAAATCCAAAACTCTAAACTTACTATCTTCTATGTGATGTCAGAGGCATCTTGTTTCACAACGCTTTCACATGAGCATAACGTCAAATAACAACAAGATCTTGAGAGTAAATGGTGGAAAATCTATTTTTCTCGCTATCAGTGAACTATTCTTGAAGCACATGAACAATATTGGATAACTAGACACATTTAGTGCAGAGAAAAATAACTATTCTTAAGCTGGTATGTTTTCGTAAAAATAGGCATTAATGGGCTAAGTACTGGATATTTATATTACATGTGTAGAAATATTTTTTATAACAATTTCAATTTATAAAAATTATACGAGAAAAGATAAATAAATAAATATATAAATATATAAATATATAAATATATATATATATATATATATATATATATATATATATATATATATATATATATATATATATATATATATATATATATATATATTTATATATAATATTAAAAAACTAGTAATTTTTTAATTCAACACTCTTAACATTTAAAAACTATTAATTCTTCAATTTAGTATTCAAAATTACATACCCTTTTTTAATCCCTTAAGTTATTTAATTCCCTTTGGATACTCGTGTTAAATTCCATTATTACAGTCGTCTGCAAAATCATTCAAGATGGCTGATCTTTTTTACGAAAAGAGACGCGGCGCGGCGTCCTACATTTTTAATCAGTTCTGAATATCAACAACAACTTTAAACCAATCAACTATTAAGACACGCCCTTTTGTCACGTGATGGATTGAAGTTTATATAAGTTCTGGCGTCCAAAATTAGGAGGCACTCTGTAATATTTTGCCTGCTACGAAACACCCGGCAGAAGCGCCAGCGATTTTAATAAACATGTAGTTCGAGAAATCTTGTGTCAACGACATTTCTTTTCTACCAGACTACCATTCCAGCAATTCAGTGTCTACAGAGTTGACTGTAATGTGGGGTTGCGGTATTTTTCTTTGCATTGACCGGCGGCCGTTCTCCCCATGTCACACACACACACACACACACACACACACACACATATATATATATATATATATATATAAAATAACACATACAGCTGACATCTTTTTACGACCTGAAGGGCTGATATTTGTGTATAATGAATTTTAGATATATCGCTCGGTGATTATTAAGAAGACTGAAATAAACATATAATGTAATTCAATGAAAATGTATCTTAAGTCATGAAATTTTGTACTCAAATCAATTTACTTAGAAGCGATATTTTATGTATTAAATTGTAAAATAAAGAAAATAAAATGTAATATTGTAAATAAATGTTTATTCAATAAATAGCAGAATTCCTTTTTAAATGGCTTTTCATCCATTATTTGAACTAATGGACTTATGAATTTTTCGCTCAATAATTTATTGAAAACAGCGATAGTATGAGAAAACATCAATTCAAATCCATCTTATTTTGAATCTAATAGTAATACTAGAAATTGTTTTTATAAACGACAGTTTATACGTATAAAAATTGGATAAAAGAGAAAAAAATTAAATAAATAAATTTTCTAAGTAACAGATTTTACATGCATTTGGAAAAATAAACTTTATGTATCAGTCTGTTGATTTTTACGTTTTTTTCTGATATATGTATTAATAAGTCTGAAAATGAAGAACAGTAAGGAATCAGAGTAAATCCTATTTTTATATCATTTTTACGCCTGAACAATAGTTTAAAGAAAAAAATGTTTTGTACTTTCAAACTGATAAACAGAACAGATAAATAACTGATGTTTACCAACGCAGGGCTCACATCATTAAAGACATTAACACATAAGAATTCTTGGTTGCTTTCATTAGGAGCATCATACAAATGAATCAACACCACGCCACCTCACTTTCGACCCAGTGCCCCTAAGTTTTGACATCTGGGGAGATCGTACGTTCTACTACCCTCTCTGACGCCGTATAAGGACTTTTCGGTCTATGGATTTAACGTGCAGATATCCGGTTTAGATACGAATATAGTATTAACAAAATTTTTTCTTTATGTATGCGTTTTACTGTTCAATAGAAAATTCTTCTTTCCTCCTTTCTTTTAAAAATAATTCATTTTTCGAATAGTTTGATGCAAAACAAAATACAAAGGAAATACATTTTCATTTCTGTAAATACAAGTATAAGATTTGTTGATCCATTGATAATTGGATGAACATGATCCGTGAAACACATTTTTACGTTGGATGAGTACGGGAAATTAATGTGTGCATTTTGCTAAATTTGACAATGGTAAACTGTAATAATAAAACCTCTCATTTTAAACGATATTGTGAGTCATAATCACGATATACCGTGCTCTTCAGGTATATTATTTGATAGTTTTTCATACGTCTTCAATTTGGTATACTGGCAAGCCCGCAAGGTGGTAAAAAAAGTACTAAAATGTCCAAAAACAGACATTAATATCTCAAATCATCAGCAAGATACTATGAGTATAATTTCGAAACACAGTTATTTTACTCCTGATTTTTAGTTTAGGGTTCCATTGTTCTCTTGTTTTATCCTTATATCAAAGCAAATATTACTTCCCTATTGAAATCCAATGGTTGATATCCATAATTTAGGTCTCTATAACTTATTTCTGCTAGCTTGAACTAATGCATGATCCGATATCTATGTAGAAAAAGTTTGAAGATATTAAGATAAAATTTAATACCCTTGATTTCCAAATGAAAGGTTTAAACTCAATTTCCACAGTTTGTAATTTTCATATTTTCTCTGTAATCCAAATGTTACAACAGTAATGTGAACAAATTGTCTGAAAATTTTCAAACGTATCTTTAGAATCTAAATATAATAATTAAGCATTTAATTTTCGATATACTTTGAAATTTTGAAATTTAAAAATTTTTGAACTTCAAGATATGCTATTTTCATAGGTCTTTTCCATATACATCCAATTATTATTTTTTTTTCTCTTGATCGAATTTTTGTATTAAAAAAAATCTGATGCTAACATTTGTAAAGTTCACCGAATAAAAGATAAATGAAAACCTAGTTCTAAATACCAAAATTAGAAAAGATGGAAGAAATTTAAAACTGCAAATTTTATTTTATTCAATTTTTGAAAAGAAATTCATTAATATATTAAAACTAATTAATACATTGCATTAACTTTAATGATCATGCTTTATTGAAATATGATCTAAAAACTTATTATAGATTTTATTTACAAATTTTTCTTTTTTAGTACAGTGTCTCCTTAAATTTAAAACCCTTATTTATTTTTATCTCTTCTCTTATACATCCTATCTTTTGATGCGTAATAATGCGAGAACCTTTTATGCAGTCGCAAAAGACATTAATTCGGTTTGAATCGCACTAACCTCAAAGTGTGATATTCATTGCTCAAGGTTATCTTCCGTCTTTAAATGCAATGAACAACCCCTTTTGAATGTTCCCTTTAATTCAGATTATTTTCTTTTAGACGTACAGATTATTTTTAGAGCTTCCCCGAATACTGGTGGCAGCTAAAAATCCCATCGAAGGTTAAACTGTGTGCATCAATGTGTTTGCCAAGAAATTTTTGGGAATATACTTTACCTCGAAAATATTCTATATACATTTGAGTCCCTCATATGTCCCAAAACAGTACGTATCCGTAAATCAGAGAACGATTCGTCATCTATGAGTATAACTCAAATTTCAAATCGGGGGTGGAGTGAAAATAAAATGTCTTTATTTTACCATAGATTATTCGTTGAGAAAGGAAGGAAATGCAATAACCGAAATAGATAATGACCAAAAGAATCCAGCGATTGCAAGGAATCATAGAAGACGAGGGAAAAAAATGCTATTGGTATCGCTTATATTGATGTCAAAGTTTTGGTCCCTAACAGTGTTAAGGAACCATTTAGGGCAAAAATATACATCTACAGCATACCTGAAACCTAGGTTTCGATCCTTGTTATGAGGTTCTATAGGTTACGCCTTACTGAGGAGCCCATAACAAGAGCGAAACCTCGGTATAAGGCTACCTGTACAGTGGAGATGTATATTTTTGCTTACCACCCACTTAGAAGACTCTATGAATTTTGTCAAACAATTTATATTCTACAGTACAAGTCCCCTTTGTTATAAAGAAGAAACAACACATGGTACAAATTTTGAAGCACGAGGAATCATCCGGAAGCATTTAACACACTTTCAGATTATTTTGGGAAACGTCAGATATGAGATAGGTCCTTACATCTTGTCTAAACCGCATTGAATCAATATGTTGGATGGTCCGAAACGGGTTAACGTTTTATAGAATTTTTATTTAGAGTTCGAAGAATGCTGTTAATGAGAATGAGGACTGTCCAAAGTATCGCATTTCCCATTTTTGAAAGTGTTTATTTGTATTTTGTTAATAGTTCATTATTCGGCTTAACGGTTTCGGATATAAATAATGAACCTCAGTTTAGCATTAATATTATAACGTGAATTACAAAGCAGAATGTTTCATTTCCGGACATTCTGTGAATGAGTTCTCAAAAAGAAGATTGATCAGCATGAGGAAGTTAGTAAAATGAAGTTTTTGAATTTTCAAACTTTAGGGATGAATGCTTCCTCTACATGTTGAAATATGACTCTAGTATCGTATTTTAACCCTTTGAGGGTCGCGAACGAACGCGATGAAAAACGAATCATAAATACGTTTATAACAAAAAAACGACGCAATAAAATACCAAAACCGAAATTATTGGACCACGGAGCTCACACGTATCTGTGGGGAAGCCTCAGAGCTTTGCAATGGTGCAACTGACTTTTCTTTGCATAACGAGTAAAACGGTTCAGTGAAAATATCAATCTGTTCTAAACGATCTCCTGTGCAAACATATGTCACTAGTCGAAACACAACATCATTCTCCCCATGTTTTTAGTGGGGAAGTAACCGGGATCTTCTCCATTCCATCTCCTAGTCTTTATACCTCCTTGCTGTTTCAGATGGAGTTTCCTGGTCATAGTGGGTCTTTGGTTTAACATTATAGTCCCTTGTTATGGATCTCAGTATCTGAAGTGAGTTTATGAACTGATAACCACTCTTGGCGGGAAAATCTGATAGCTCATATCCATTGATGTCAAAATATCCGGGAATGCGCTAAATCACAATTATTTTATAGTTTTATCAAAAAAGGTAACAAAATTCCCATCTTTAAAGACTCTCTTCATTTCACTCACTCACTTATCGTTTGCGGGGCTCCAGTACATTTCATATTCTGTGTGGCTGCCTGTAAGACCGAGAGCTAGAAAGCATTTTCATATCAAAATGTATAGGTCAGCAGTTACTTTAACCCTTCCATGGACAACAAACAACCTCCACCGTTTGCACGGTGCTAATATGTTTCTCCTATTTTTTAAACTAAAAAAATCTTGAAAATTTTTCTAATTAAAGAGTGTGAATGATTTTACTTCTTTAAACTGATAACAGATGGCAGCACTAGCCATTTTTCTGCTCATTTAACTGAGATACTAATTAATGCAAGTGAAAGAAAGGCGAAAAAATGGCGGCCCAAAATTGGACCACCGTCAATGAAAGGGTTTTAATGCACACAGAGAGCATACACCTCACCAGAATAAGTAAATTTCTGTGAAATAGATTGCTTTTAAATTTTTATTATATTATATTATTCTATTATTTTTATTATTAGCCTAAAAATGTTATTTATATCACATAAGAACTATAAAGCTGTTGAACTGATCAAACATATAAATGATACATTATCATAATTCCGTCAATTTAATGTTTCTCTAGGACTGAGTAGATTATGTTGAATAAGTATTTTTTAATATAAAATGAACTCTACTTTCTTTAAAGCAAGTGAAACGTATTTGTCTATTTTAAAAAATTTTAATCAACATTTTTTTCATGAGGCCATTAATGCATATTTTAATCAACGATATAACATATTTCTGTAATGAAATCATGTATGCTTTACTTTACTAACTTTTATTGTGGATTAGAGAAAATAAATAAGTATTATCATAACACAAAATTAAGTAAATTCATTAAGAAAATTTAGCAACTACTATAGCGGCAAACTATTCTTCTTAGATAATCTTTAAAATTTATAGAAAATTTAATAACTACAATTTAAATTCAGTTTCATTTCATCAGACATTAATAAAGCCAAATAAAATACATATCATGCGAAAAAAAAGGTTGTTACAAAATTTAAAAAATAAATAAATAAATGAAAAATGTCATTTTACAATTGCTTTCGTTTAAAATAAGAATTATAGTTCCCTCGAATTTTCGATACGTTTCAAGAAACCCATCTAATAATGGTAGGGTAATAATAATTTAGTTTTATGGGAGAAAATTTAAAAAGGACATTCAAATGATGTGGATAATTTTAATGTCAGCTTTGCTTGTCAACTGAATTATTTTTCCGTTTTGATAGCTTGATATTTGCTTTTTACAAGGACTCGTCTTTTGATTAAATTTCGATATTATATAACTCATCCTATTCTATTTCCAATATTAATCCATTATCTCCAAATTGAATAAAATAATTTAATAATATAACAAAATGCAATTAAATATATTACAGCTTAAAGTCGTATTATGAAATTATTGCGAAATTATAGTTTTCATTATGAGTAACTTTTTCAATAAATTTAACATATCTTCAGCTTCATGAAAATTCCTTTAACGAATGTATAGTCGTAAACATCGTCATTTACCAAAAATCTCCAACGATAAACGTGCTGACCCGATACCAGACAATAACATCTCATCATCAATAATATCACCCCTGAAAATCATACGGTTATAATGTCCTGTTATATTTCAAGTTCGATTCTCTTTCTTCACGTTGTCTCCTCCGATAATGTAGGGTATAAATGAATAATAGTTTTCGTTACGATACATAATTTGCTGCATTTTGGCAAGCCGAGCCGAAACTTCGTTCAGGATGCGCAAAGCATGCATATTATTCTGGTCATTAAACAGTAAATGACCAATATCATGCGATGTGGGATGTAAAACACGCGAATTCGAAGACTAATAAAAAGGAATAGCGAGACTTAGTCTCCGATTTAGAATGCAGGACGCTCGGGAAATGCTGATTTTAAAGAATGGGGAAGAAGCAAGTTTTGTTGTAGAGGCTTTTGAAACAATTTAAACAATATATTTATTGACTTTAAATCCTATAAAATAGATTATTTTATTGTTGTTCTTCGATAATTTGGATAAGCAAGTATTTTAACTCTAACCATTCACAGTATTCGTTGTGAAAATATACCTTGTGTTTGCTGCTCAGAACGGCAGGTTGATTATTATTGTGTGTTAATTTTTCTTTTACTCCCTCTTTTCAAAACCAAACTGGCTAACTGTTTTAATACTAACTAATTCAGATGACTGCAATCGAGGGTATTGTCACGGTTAAAAAAGTGGCATTGTATGGAGTAAAAGAGTAATGAATAAAGCTTTAAAAGATGACGGAAGATTAAACGAACAGAGGAGAAAGAATAGACCGTAAAAGAGGTTAAGGCAGGATATTGATGAAAACAGGAAATGGATAATCGAAGGAAAACCAAGTTCTGAAGAAGCATTCAGTTGAAACCAATTACGGAATGGACCACACGTCGAGAAGATGTGACACACATGACAAATGTGAGTGATTAATGATGGAGGGGCACGGTTTAACAAACATCAAAGGAAGATGTGCGAATGAATGTAACAAATGAACACAAGGGGCAAGGAATGTAACGATGAATTAGCCGAGATAATAAGAAGTCTTAAGCAGATGACAGCGGAAAAGATCAAATGTAGTCACGAGAAGAGTAGTTATATTGAGAGGATGAGACACGCCTTCAGCAGGGTGGGATAGAAGATTCCAGAAGAAATAATTGTCCAATCGAAAGAAAATAGGAGGAGTTTAGTTACGGTAGGAAAATACATAAAAAGAAGCAAGATAAAGATTAGGTAAGGAAATTTTTTTTAGCTAGAAAAGATGAACTGAGAATCCAGATACAGCTAAGCACGAAATCTACGAGACCTGATGATAGCCCAGCTCAGAAGAATGATAGTTTGATCGTGGAAGTAGACGAGTTCCCGACAGATAACCGCTCGACAGAGAACCAGATCCATCTCCCCAGGGACCTAATGAATGCTGGCCCAGATATCAGCAGCCCGCCGACCACAGCCAGCCTGAACCTTAGCCGATTGATGTACGACATGATTCAAAACGCGTGCCGCTATTTACAAGTTAAAAACGTCAATCAAGGTACGTGTGGCAGTTCATTATTGATCCCACAATTCAGTGTTTGCCTGATTACCTCTCATCCGTAGTTAATTAAATAATACCAGAGTTAAGTGAATAAGGCTAAGTCGAATTATAAAAATATGTATTTAGTATAATACCTCATTGATAAAAGCATTGATGGTGAATAATTTACCCATATTTAATTGAGGAAAATGAAATTCAATGTATATTTAAAAGTATAAGGACTAAATAAGGTATTTAATATAGCAAATTTGATGTGTATTGTTATGAATAAGTTATGTGTTTTGCTTTAATAAATCTATCCATTATAAGTTCAATCAGATGATTCGTATTATTTTAAAACACAACGCTATCATAATTATGAGATTAAGTGGTCAAATAAACAGGTAGTATCTGAAGGATTTCTATATTGGCAGCGCACCCAAAATTAACTACCTTGACCATAACTATTTTACGAACACGAGTAAACCATTGTAATTATTGCGGTACGTTCCCCGACAGTTAAATCCAGAATAGGTATGTACCGTCTTGCACTAAATTCAATTGGTGAAACAATTCAAGACTTGAAAGGTCTACAATGTTTCTTCATATTTTTTAACGTAGTATTACGTTCCTCCATAACGGTCCTGCGGACAGGAAAATTCCAGACACTAAAACCGTCCGTCAGTACATCGCGAGTTATAATTTTCGCACCACGCCAAATTCAGTCTGTATCGCTTGGATAAGCAGTAAACAGTTAAACAGAAAATTACCAAAATGCGTAAAAATTTTTACATACATATATGTATATATTTGCATACGTAAATATATATAGGTACATATATACATAACACATACATGCATATATACGTACAAAAGAGGTAAGTACCAATAAGTAATCCTACGTTAATAACCCGCGGTAGTTTCGTTAGAAGAGACTACCTATTTGTTTTTTCTAGCGAAGGTACTTTTCGTTGTTGCTTCATGTTGCTAACCTGTTTTTCTATAAGTTAGATTTTACCTCCACATAGACCAATATTTTGTAAAAAAAACCTGCCATAATATTTTAATGTTTTTTTTGGAAAATGCGAGACGAAACTATGAACTATATGGACATAGATCTACTTTTAGATCGATTGGTTGACATCGGAACGTAATTTGGTAGGTGTAATATTTTGCTACTCGAACGTTTAACATGACGGACATTCAATTTGAAGCCTATTCTGGGCAACTACAAATACACAAGTCAACGGCGAGTACATTATCACACGAGTTGGAGAACTAATAACAACTTTCTGCCTAGCAGCTGTCACCTCATTTGATGCTGGATTTTAGAAGAATATCAACGTGTTGATACCAAAAAGATAGGAATAGAAATAAATTTCAGACAGATGGTTTGGTGTATGGTAGGATATTTATAAAGACAGTCTAAGTTCAAATTTGGTTATTTGAGGGATGTGATTTTAACTAGTTTAGCCCTATAGTATAATCTCCGTTGTATAATATGTTTTTTTTTGTTAATATACACCTATGATGTACACCGAAGTAAATCGAAATAAAATACTTGATTTTCATTTTCATAATAGTTTTAATTTCTTATAAAAACATTTTGTCCCTATATGAAAGTGATTAAGAGACACTACCAAACTTAAGTACATAATAATTAAAAATTAGCTTTGAATTAAATATTAATTATTAGTTATAAATGAAATAAATATGAATATATTAATTATGGATAAAAAAATAAAAATTGATAAATTTAAAAACAATTATGAATAATAAAATATAACTGATTTTTCGTATCAAGAAAGCATTCAGCAACACTTTTCTTTTCTAATAATCGAATTAGTGGAAGGGCATGTTGAAAAATTATTGATGAAAAGGTATAACATTTTATTGATGGAGAAAGTTTCACAATTTTATAGATAAAACATGTAAGACTATTTTAATATGCACTTTGAAAAATCGATTTTTAAATTCAATCCTTTCAAAGTTTTTTATTAAAAAATTAGGTGACTAAATAAGCCTCGGTCTACGGCAGTTTAAAGTATATGAGTGTGATATATGCGCGTGATACAATTTTGCCAACGCATTTATGAAATTGTTCTCAATTGTTGGCGGTGTTATATTTCATCCATACATTATGCAATAACGGTTGCATGTGAGACAAATTTCCTCTCTTGGAGAGGAATAAGAAACATTACTTACATTACTTTTCATAAATCATGTCTATTGGAGGTAATTAATCATTGCAATGCATGATTATTTTTCTTTTTTCTTCTTAAAAAATTGTATTTAAATCTTTAGAGATTGAAAGACAAATTTTTTACAAGAAATATATTAAAAAAGAACAAAAGTAATTAGAATAACCATCAAAATATGTAAAAATAAGTCTTTTGTAAAAAAACACGCATTTGGTTACATTTATGTACACAAGAAAAAAAATCCACCCAAACCAAATGGAAACTGCTTGCAGAGTACAGTTAAATAATGCATTTTTGTTAAATTTATCAAAATATGATTCTTATTATTCAGTCCTACCTTCAAAATGTTAATAACATACATGAATTGAAAAATTTCGTTTAACTATCATTTAGAATAATTTCTCCATCTCGCTGCATTAATGAAATCAGCTAGGAATAGCGGCTGACGATTAGTACAGTATTATACAGATTAGTACAATATCATACTGTTCATTTCTGCTTGTTTCCCGTTTATGATCCATATAATTTAAATCTCGATTGTGTTGAAACATAAAATTTAATTATGCATATTTTTACTTAAAAATTCCATTTGGTTCGGCCTCAATTCTATTACATATACGGTGTAGATATTTTTCAGATGACCTAGTACTTAAATCGAATGAATAATTTTGAATTGGAAATAAAAATAATTTTCACTATTGTCACATATTAAAGTCTCCGATAAATTACTAAACCTCGATATACAGTCATTTCATCTATTCGTTCATTTTTAAATATTCATTTTCAATCATTAAAATGTGAGAAATTTAAATTAAATTAGAATCATTTAAAATAGTTAAAAAATATTGTATATATATATATATATATATATATATATATATATATATATATATATATATATATATATATATATATATATATATATATACACATTTAAAAGCCAAAACATTATGACCACCCCTACATTTTGCAATGAATTCGCCTGGATGACGTGAAAGGCGCGTGATCAGGTGGAAGTGGTATTTAACTGCTGCTGGAGAGTCTGAAGAATCATTGTTTCACTTACTTCTGTGTGTGATGGGAAAGGCTGCGGATCTAAGCGATTTTGATAGAGGGCAGATTGTAATGGCTCGAAGGCTCGGAACAAGTATTTCCGAAACTGCACGACTCGTGGGTTGTTCGTGACCTACAGTTGTTAGTACTTATGCAAAGTGGATGTATGACGGTGAAACCAGCAGTAGACGACATGGTGTTGGACGTCCACACGCTATCACAGAAAAAGATCGTCGGAGACTGTCTCGCATGGTGAAGCAAAACCGGAGCCAGACAGTGGCTCAGCTGTCAGCCCAATACAATGCAGGGCCAAGTATAATAGTATCGCAGCACATTGTTCAGCGGACACTGTTGGATATGGGGCTACGCAGCAAACGTCCCACTAGTGTGCCTTTGCTGACCAAGCGTCATCGCCAACTGCGCATGCGCTGGGCCCGGGAACATCGCGACTGGTCCATGGATCAGTGGGAGAGAGTTGCTGGTCAGATGAATCACGGTTTGTCATTCATCACGCCGATGGCCGTGTCAGGATACGCCGTCTTTCAGGCGAACTGTTGCTCTCTCAATGTACAGTAGGTCATACACAGGCCGGTGGTGGCGGTATTATGTTTTGGGGGACGTTCTCTTGGGCGTGTCTGTGACCAGTGGTTTTGGTAGAGCAGACCATGAATGCTACAGTGTATCTGAACATCATTGCGGACCAGTTGCACCCTTACATGGCCTCTGTTTATCCAGCTGGAAATGGAATGTTCCAACAGGACAAAGCCCCGTGTCACATAGCTAAAATTTTGTTGGAGTGGTTCCAGGAACATGATGCTGAATTCCAGTTAATGTCCTGACCGCCTAACTCACCGGATCTCAATCCGATGGAACACTTTTGGGATGTCATGGGATGGAAGCTCAGAGTTCAAAGACCACTAATTCGCAATATCTCGGATTTGCGTGACCGTTGCTTAAACATCTGGTACAATCTGTCTCCGGCCATCTACCAAGGACTTGTGGCATCCATGCCAAGGCGGGTTGAAGCTGTGTTGCGCGCCAAAGGTGGGCCAACTCGTTATTGACATGTGGTCATAATGTTTTGGCTCTTGAGTGTATATATATAATATTTGTGTGGTAGAGCACGCTGGTTTTCGGTCCTGAGGGTGCTCGGATCGAATCCTGGCGTCACGCCACAAAATGCCTCCCTTCGTGTCGTTCCTTCATAGGGGGTAATGCTTCCCGCCTATATGGTGCCCCCATAAGAAAGTGGGCAGTAAAATTGCGACGTAGTATAGGCGAATGTTTGAAGACAAGTGCCTCCGCATTGGAAATATATATATATATATATATATATATATATATATATATATATATATATATATATATATATGTTGTGTGTGTGTGTTACAGAAAAGGTTTTCATTATAACTAAATACCATGCTGTGCAAAGTTCTATGATGCATTAAATATAAGCTATGTATTGCTAGTACCAATAATTAATTCTGTTTGTGAATTATGAATATCAAATACGCGATGAAATATTTAGTTAAATTACCTCACATTAAGCTTTCATTTCGTTTCAATATTGAAATTAGTCTGAATAGTGGATAACAATGTTATCTAGACATTTGTTGACTTACACGATTCGTATAAATTTTAGAATGAGTGTGATAAGAGATAAAATGGATCTATTCATTCCTTTATACACAAATTTCCCTTCATTTTAGCTCTCCAGCAATTGATGAAAGCTATAATGTACTTGAAATAGGTTAATGTACACACTTAATGTAATTTCAGATATGGTCATTGTGTATATAAGATGTATTATAAAAACATTTATTTCTATTTTTATTAATACATTAATGTCTTCTTGAGTCCGTCAAAGGCATGGCACAACGCATGTTGTTTTTCCTATTTAGTTACGAAAATTTGTTTTTAAAATTAAAATAGTAACACGGAGAATATATTAAAAAGAAAATTACAAAATAATTTACAAAATAGTTATTTTATACAGGCTTATTTGGTTATTTTATAAAAAAGGAGCAAAGTTTTCTCCACACCAGTCAGAAACGCCATGAAGGGTACGGTGAAATAATTCGTTAATATATACCAATAAATTACTAAATTACTGACATATTTCATCCGTTATTCAATACAAAACACAATCTTTACTGCCATAGCCGTAAGAATACGATGCCCATTAAATGAGTAATATAGAATGAAACAAGTTTTGCAACAATCAATTTACGTGTTACTTGAATATACTTCACACCGTAATTCCATTCTAAGTTTCTACTGTTCATCTCAAGTTTTATTGTTCTCTTCTGTCAGCCGAATGAGGTTTATATTGTTTGCATTAAAATGATTATTTCATTTTCCAGATTATGACAACGATTCTATAATGTTAAAAGGCATGTGTACATCCCCAAGAAATAAATGGATCCACACAAATGCCTTTGCATGGCGCGATATCTTTTGTAGTGGCTGCATATATATAGTGACACTTCTGTATTTCTGGGGCTAGTATTCTGCCACAGCATTAGGGGAAAACCTGTTCACTGAAGAAAAAGAAAAAAAAATGTTCGAGTATTTCGATTGAAACGTATCAACCCAGAATGTTGTCGAAAAGCATTTTATGGTAAACAAAACTAAGGACCTTCTAAATAATATTCCGTAATATTTAATAGTGAATTGAAATTTGAATCGTGTAGGATCAGTAATCTCCATGTATTATTTTACAAATTGAGTTAAGGTACTTCCTTATAATATTTCAATCAGATAGAAACGGAAATTTTAGTAAAATGACCTATTAATAAAACATATTCTGGGGATTCTTCTAAAGGTAATTGTGAGACTCTTACATAGTCTGAAAACAGACTGAATCCTAAATTTGGAAAATCCAATAGAGATGTGACTATTTCTTAAAGGAATCTTGCAGACCGTTAAACACATAATGTTGCGGCGGCCGCTTGCCTAAGTGGAAAAAAGGTCATTCGTTAGGAAAAGACTACAAAGAGACAATGCAAGGCCCGGGGTGTCGGGCTGACAAAAGGAAAACGCAGTCTGGAGGTGGCGAGCTGACGAACCCCTGTATAGGGGATGGCATCAAACACATGAAAGAATGGAAACTTCGAGAAATGAGGAAAAAGGTATAAATGATGAAAAGACGATTAGACAGGGCGTTTTTTTAGACTAGACATAGACTTCGCGGGCGAGCGGAGAGAATGAAGAGACAGGGTCTCTATATCGAACTGATTTATGAAATCCACGCCTTTGAATCGATGTATGATGGTTCTTTGGAACAAACTTGCATATATTAATATTAGTCTAGATATTGATCTTATAATAAACAAGATGTAAATAGACATGTATTAGTGTCTACATTAATATTACGAATGGCTTATTCATCGGATCACGACGATCAGGTTTACAGTAATTTCAAATATATATCTTCTAAAATGCATGTGATATAGTTCTTTACAGTTTACCGAAAATAAAGAAAACCACCTGATGGGGATTGCTAGGTTTCATCCTACACCTCTCAAAAATGCTAATTATGATATTTAAAGTATGAAAAACGCTTGTGGACTGACAGATTTAGTTTAATTATCTATCAGAATTAACCGCCATTTCTCGGTAACTTTGAAGATAATTATGTTGTTGTGTTTATAGTTACAAATGCTTCCGGTAGGATAAATACTTGCCAGATCCATTGAAGCCTGCAGGGTGAGCAGATAAGGCTCCTGTTTAGCTATTCGGGACTCACAGCTATTCTACACAAGGGTCGGAGTCCCAATTGTTTCCTGGTGTTATAATAATTTTGACCTACCATCGTCAGGGGCGCAATTCTGTAGGCTCCTACCCTCTTCCACCCCTAAAAACAACATGGAAGGACTTTCCGGACGAAAGATTTCACATATCGATTACCTGATTAGAAACGGGAGAATTCAGTGTCGCTTTTCGGGATTCGAACAGAACAAGCTTAGTCTAGAATTTCGACACAAAACTTCTAGTTTGCAGCAGGCCAGAAGTTAAACATTGATATCAATATACAATTAGTGCAATGTTATCTATGAGTTTTGCTCAGATTTTCTTTTCCATAATTATTATTAATTTAATTTCACCAATTATTTTGCTGCTTTAAAGACGGTGGAACTATACATTCTACAAAAAAATGCAAATTCCTTTCCTCAGTTCTGCACAGTTTGATAGCTTATAGAAGAGGACGTGCTTAAAATTTTTTATTTATGCAATCCTAGCGATTACTATCTCGTAAATAGAATTAATAACCTTAAGTCTGAAGGAAACATTAATTTTTATTTCTGTTTATACATAAGTGTCTTCACTAGAAAATTTGAGCATTCAATGCATGGCTATTCTTCAATTTTTAAGAATTCATTTTCAATGTTTAGAACACAAGAATTCAGTTACACCAGCATTCAAAAGCTCAAAATAGTTATTTTAGAGACAACACAGGGTTGCAATTGTATAGATCAGGGAGAAAGTTTTCTCTATAACACAATGGAACCTCAATGAATGGAATGGTTAAATAATGCATTCAAATAAATCTATATACACTTAAACATCGAGTCTATTTGTCTGTAATTCAATTCAGTACACACATCAGTGCCATATTTACAAGAATACGATATCAGTAATAGGAATGAAACAGGTTGTGTTACAATCAGGTTATGTACTGGACAAATATTTGAATCTAGATATATTTCATAACGCAATTCATTAAGGATTCGCGGTTCATTTCAAGCTTCATTGCTGACTTATTTTACAAGATTATTTTTTTAAAATAAAATTATTCTTTACTTTTTCAGAAAATGGACCTAACTTATTAATTTTTGTGCTATTATTTATGACAACAATAGATAAAGACACACCCCAGATGCCCTTGTATGGTCCAATATTCTTTAATAGCAACAGTATGGTATCCCCGTATAAATAGAGAATCTATTTGCAGAGAATGAAGTAAGAAAGAATTCGACTTATCCTGAAAGATAGCCTTTCAGCCAACGATAATGCCTTACTTTGATATATATATATATATATATATATATATATATATATATATATATATATATATACAAGTGTGTGTTTATATTAATCGGAGGCAATTTGTCGTCAAATTTTCGCCTATACTACGCCACAGTTTACTGCCCATTTTAATATAGGGGCACCATATATGCGGTCAGCATTCGCCCCTATGAAGGGACGACACAAACGGAGGCATGTTTCGTGACGCGACGCCGGGATTCGATCCGAGCACCCTCAGTACCGAAAACCGGCACGCTGTACCACGAGACCACCACAAGCCCACATATATAGAAATATAATAGATATATAGAAAATATAATATATGTCTTCTGAAAATACTGTGAAATAAGAGAATTTCACACTTGAATTATGAACAAAATGTATGAATTGAAATATTTAGTTAAATTATATTGAAATAACTGTTTCGCTGCTACAGGAAAATTAGCTGCGAATAGCGAATGTTGATTCATAAAACACTATCCTGATTTTCGCTAATATATATATATATATATATATATATATATATATATATATATATATATATATATATATATATATATATATATATATATATATATATATATATATGTATATATATATATATGTATATATATATATATGTATATATATATATGTATATATATATATGTATATATATATGTATATATATATATATATATATATATATATATATATATATATATATATGTATATATATATATGTATATATATATATGTATATATATATATGTATATATATATGTATATATATATATGTATATATATATATGTATATATATATATGTATATATATATGTATATATATATATATATATATATATATATATATATATACATATATATATATATATATATATATATATATATATATATATATATATATATATATATGCATATATATAGATAGATAGATACATAGATACGAGGTACAATCATATACATAAATATGTTGCAGAAGTTCTAACATTCATTTCTCAAGCCTTACTCAACATTTTAAATAAAAATATACTTCACATTTTCAATAGTATGCGAGAAGAAATTTGAAGATTTTCTTGCTTGCATTTGACAGAATTGTTATATGTTATACTTCATTTTTATGACACAAGTTTTAAATTTATGTCGCCTATACAGTTGTTATTCCCCCCAAAAAACATTCAATCTGCTCTTTTCAAAAGTATTCCATCTCGGATCAGATCATAATATATAACTCCGAAGTAAAATTTCGCCCGGGTGGAATACTACACTTCGATTGTGTTTCTATTCAAATTCCCTACCTTGTCATAAGGAATACTTACCATGGAAAAATAGATAATATAAGATATTTGAAAATGGGATACTGCTGTCGTGCAAAGATGTCATTATTCGAGGGTAAATATATTCTATTTTTACACTATTATATTATTTTTACACTAATATATACTATTTTTACACTAATATATACTATTTTTACTTTCAAAAGGAACTATTATTATCAATTGAAAAAACTAAAAAATATCCAACATAAACTTGATTACAAGTTATATATAAAATGATAATTTTGTGCAGCTGGTGCACGCTTTTATTTGAAACAGAGTACTTATCGAAGATTTTTTTTAAATGCAGGCAGTGCTATAGATAACTATATTATATTTACCCATATGCTTCCAATATGTACGTACAGAAACATACTCTTTTGCTAACAAACACACCCACACACACACACACACACACACACACACACACACACATACATATATATATATATATATATATATATATATATATATATATATGACAAGTGTCGTTTCACGCCTGTTATTATTGAAGAGGTTGAAGTCCTATATAGTGCTTAAGGTAAATTGCAGCGTAGTGGTAAGGCACTTCAATACTTAAGACACACATCATAATCATTTTCCATACATTCATTATTCCAGATCACGGGGAAACCACTTTCCACTTTAACATAGAGCGTGGCGCTTGCCATCTCAAAACACGATACCCTTCACTGTGTGTCCGTCATCATCGATTGCAATCCCCGGTCTTATTTAGCGTAGCTAAATAAGGGAATTATTTACGCTCTAAATCACGCGAATTATTTACGATTTATTTACGATTAGGGAATTATTTACGATTAAAGGATTATTAGGGAATTATTTACGATTAGGGAATTATTAGGGAATTATTTACGATTAAATCACGCTCTATGTTAAAGTGGAAAGTGGTTTCCCCGTGATCTGGAATAATGAATGTATGGAAAATGAATATGATGTGTGTCTTAAGTATTGAAGTGCCTTACCACTACGCTGTAATTTCCATTTATTATTTTCCCGCTCACTGCATAACAAATCAAAATACTGCATAGATCTGCACTTCGAACCTCCTAGAACAATCCCTTCCCGCCAATTTACTCAGGGCTGCTCAGTTCTATCAATAGCCCCTCGCATCGTTACCGTTTCGACTATCTTGTTTGTCTCGCGTTACCCCATGATATGTGAATAATCTAGCGTTTAATGGTTTAATTCCGATGTTCTATAAAATAATTCCCTTTTTTTCAACCATATAAATTCTACCACCTAAAATATCTCTGACATATATATATATATATATATATATATATATATATATATATATATATATATATATATATATATATATATATATATATATATATATATATATATATATATATATATATATATATATATAAACAGTAATGATTAGCAAAATAAATATATACAGCAGTTTCATAATTTACCAGAACCAATGTGATATCACCTATCTGTAGGTCATTAAGAATTTAAGTTAGCTTCAAAAGGGAGGTTTATTTAGAGATAAAAAATATTTCATTTTATTTATTCTGTTAGTAATTCAAGAGATCAAATTACTGATTCCCCATTATTCTGTGGAGTATCTTGTACATGTAATCAAGGAAAAATACTATTAATGATACATTGTGGTTAATTTATTTATTATTTTTCAAAAGTATTCATATCCTAATATTCATTTCCTTTTCCTCTTTCCGTTTAGAGGAAAATTTCCAAAAAGTTCCTCTCACAAATCAAGGAATCTTCTCGAAGTACAAAATTTAGAGACATTTTAATAGTGAAAATTATAATGAAAATTAGTGAATCGTACACCCAAAATTCATTAACTATGGTTAAAAAAATACTGTTTAATCTATTGCCTACCGTTCATGATTTTATATCTAATTATTATCTCTCATTAAGTGATTTCGACTTAATTCTGGTAACTTTTATATTTTATGATGTATGGATGTTCTATTGTGACTATGAATCGGCTAAAATAGAAATAAAGATAACCAAGATCAGAATAGGAATGCTGCGAGTCAGGAGAAGCAAGGGTGTAAAGTATCATCCTTTAAAAATTTTTAAGGGAGCCTTTGATCTTCTATATTTTAAAAATGTTCCTCTGTTCATTTGCTGCATTTACAGCCACGGCCTGATCGAGTTACCTTGTTACACTGATGTATCTTCAAAGTTTCCATCCAAAAGAATCTCGAAAACGCCTTGTGTGTTTGACCAAAGAGGAGAACACATCTACTTAAGCACATATTATATTATTTTGTACTGGAGTGAGATATTTCAGAGAGGATTTTACAAAATTGCATACCTCCCAATAAATTATTAAATTTTTTTTACCTTGTATCATATGACTATTGATTTCAGAATTTATATATATATATATATATATATATATATATATATATATATATATATATATATATATATATATATATATATATATATATATATATATTGATATATATATATGTGTGTGTGTGTGTGTGTGCGTGTGTAATATTAGCAAAAGAGATGTTGGATGACAGGAAGAGACCTCATAGTATTTCAAATAATGCTGTGGGTAGTCGTAGATCAGTTGCTGGGGAGGATTCATTGGAAAATACTCCAGTCGAGTAATACAGGCATCACGGTTGCTGACTGAAATGTCTCTTTATTTTGTAATACTTAGATGTTTAGTCCTGGGGCTGCCGAAACATCACAGGAGGAAACAAAGAACATAGCGCTAAAAGTTGTATATGTTTTCCCTTTAGTGACAGACATCCAAAATCCACAGAGAACGCTAAATCTCTCGCCAGAGTACGGGTACATTAAACTTCTAATTGGTCAGATCACGACATCTGACCTGAACACGTCATATGAGGTGATATTGCGTCAGGCGTCCGGAACATTCTACTCTATATAAGCTTACTCTTTGCACGTGTCTTTCGAGTGTCTGTCACTAAAGGGAAAACATGTACAACTTTTAGCTCTATGTTCTTTGTTTCCTCCTGTGCTGTACCGGTATCCCCAGGACGATGTTTTTCCGTATGCTGGTCCTATAGTAATTATACAGTATGAATATAATGAAGTGTATATAAACATCGGAGTATTACAAAAAGAATAAACGATCTATGTAATCAACTATGTGGATCCTGTGTTCCTTGATTGGACTCTCTGCCTAAGCCTTTCCCAGCCACTCTCCAAGGCTGAATAATGATTCGAGGTCTCCTCCTGTCATTCAACATCTCCTTTGCTAATATTACTTACATACACACACACACACACACATATACATATATATATATATATATATATATATATATATATATATATATATATATATATATATATATATATATATATATATATATATATATATATGTAAGACCAGATCTAGTAATTATTATTTTTAATGACTCTCTCCTCACTATGAGTACGACCCCCGGCGAATCAGAATTATTAGTTTCCAGTGTAACCGGTTTCTCGTCCAATATCCTGCTGTCCACAAGTCCTGTCCGGGTTTGCAATTCTAGTGAGATGAGCGTTTTCGGATTTCTTCGGTATGACACGCTGTGTGGAAGCGACATGTGCTGGTCGCTAAGGATGTTTGTCTCGAAGTTAATGGACTTAGAAAAACTTAACTAGGATTTATCTAGGGACGATAAATCTACCACCATGTACGCTAATGGTGGCTGGTGCACCAAAAAGTCATGGCTGCAATGTCCTCCACGTTCTCAAAATTTATCTCAGGAGATGCGTGGTCAAGTGTACCGGTCTCGTCACTTGACTCGGTTCAAAATTACAGGACCGGTTCTTTAGCCAAGTCTGACTCCTTCGTGGTGCTATTGAAAAACGGAGCCGCTTTTTTTCTGCCCAAACCTTTATGGACTTGATCTGATATACTGTCGGTCAAGGGGCATAAGCCTCAACAGCACATTTCTAAGGAAAACGAATTTATTCTAGTACTTAAATATGAATAGCAAGAACATTTTGAACTCAAAATTATCTCAAAATATATCCTCATTTCTGTGAAATATTGAAACTAAATCTAAGTATTTTATGTAGTTTCAACCATCAGTGAGGAATAATGGTTGATCATTAGTATTTGGTCTAATGATACTTCAATTTCCTTCGCGACTGTTAACGGAGTCACAGTAAATAAATTAAAGTCATTAAATTCGAACACTCGAGAGAGAAAATCCCACACTTACACTCTATTTCAAGTTGGACCTCACTGACTAAAAATTACCCTTTTTTTTCCGTCAGTAAATATTTAATATGAAGTTATCTGTACAGTCAGCTTCATACAATGATAACCAAATTCTAACACATTTCAAATCTTAGGATTTAGAGATTAATGTCATTTGAGACTGGTTTTATTTCTTTTAAGTTTACACCTGAATCCTTGAATTTTACAGAAATTAATTTAATAAAAATTCACTTCGGCTTACTATAAAAAAAAACCTGTTTCTCCTTCTCACTCAAAATGTTCTACCTGTCATTTTCAAATGACTCATTGGATGAGGGAAAAATACGAAGGTCTTTCAGTTTTCAAATTCATGTGCTTACCATTACATCATTAAATGTTACCAAGTTCTTCCTATCAAAGTTTTGTCTGTCGATTTTAACACTACGAAGAAAATAAAACATAGTTTATCTCGATTAAAAGTATAGAGGTCATATGAATATTACCAAACCATGCTAACTTACAAGACGCAAGAGCTACGAAATTTATTTGACTACTATACACAATATTATTTGACTATGTACATTTTTTAAGTAGTCAAGTGTAAAATTACTATCTTTCGAGTAGTTGTCATTTGAGAAAATAGAAGAAGGAAGGAAAAAGAAAAAAAATGATGCACTTTTAGGACTCCAAAACTCTCCACTAGCAAATATCTATATGGAATTATCCGTTATGTATGCGTCTGAACTAATGCAATTAAAACAATAATCCGTATCAAATACTTTATCAGCTAAACCGGACTTAGCATTCAGTCTGAAACTGATAGAAGGTTAACGAACCTCACTTTCCTTGAAGCCTGAAAAATAATCAATAACCCTGATTCTCAATGGAAATCAATTAACAATCAGTTGCTCCTTTCTATAATAACTTTCTTTTCCTTCTAATATCTTTCTTTTCCACATCCAAACAGTTAGAACGACTGTTTAATGAAAATCATCGACTATTTAGTCATTTGAGACCTCCATACCCGGTTCAAATAACAATTTGAAATATCTGAAAGTAACAAGTACACCATACATTTATGTCATGACCCTTTCACAAACACATGCACTAACTACATCTTCATACCAAATCAAAGATAAGAGCTTCAATTAATATGTGCTACATAATAAAAAGCCATAAACTTTCACAAACATATGCCGTAACTGCATCATGATGCAAAGTCAAAGCTAAGAGCTACAAGTAGTATGTGATACGTAATAAAAAAGTCATAATCTATCACAAACAAGTACAGTAACTACACACAAAAATACCAAATCAAATCACATACCAAATCAAAGCTAAGAGCTACAAGTAATTTTCTCTATATATAGGGTAAGCCAAGAGTTTCTAAAAACTTTAAAAATTCATAAAAAAGTAAGAAATTATGATAAAGAAGTGCGGTTTGCAATAAAGGGCTCACAAGGAAGTCGGATTTTTTAGCAGCGAAAAAAAAAAGTTTAAAAAGTTTTAAAAATTTAAAAGTAAAAAAAGTCACCAGTAGATGGAGCTGACATGCGAGAGATTCAGCAGAATTAAGCAAATCAATATTGCAATAAAAGACCGTTATACACGAGGATTTGGAGGATCAGCCACGAAGTGGAAGATAATTTCTTCCTTTTTTATGAATTTTTAAAGTTTTTATGAAATTTTGGCTCACACGTATTTAAAATGTCATACACTTTAATAGACTTATGCCGCGACTAGTACATCACGACACCAAGTCAAAGCTAAATGGTACAAGTAATACGTGGTGCGTAATAAAAAATCATACTCTTTCACATATATGTGCAGTAACTGCATCATGATTCGAAATCAAAACTAAGAGCAACAAGCAATATGTGCTACATAATATAAAAGCCATACTCTTTAACAAACGTATGTCGTAACTATATCATGATACCAAATCGAAGCTAACAGCTACAAGTAATGTGTGCCACATAAAAAAAAAAAAAAAAAACATGCAAAGATTTCTTGTTTCGTTACGTCATACAGTAGAAAACAAATACATATTAAAGATGTGTTTAAATATTCAGTTTCAAGATGATTACTTGGAAAGGGAAAAATTAATAATTCAAATGGAACTTCTGAATGGTTTAGTTCCATCGATTTTAATATTTATGGAATTCCCATACCAAGAATTCATTCATGGTACATAATGGGCTAACTTTTATACGAAAAAGGAAATTTTCCTGGAAAAAAAATCGCGATAATATATACTTCCACCAAATATATCATGTGGCAAGGTTTTTAAAGACTATCATCAATCACTGGTTTTGTTTTCTAAGTATTCACTATTGACGTTGATGAGGAATAAGTTATGTATTTTTTCGACCTGAACAAGGCGTTAAGACGTAATTCATATACTTTCAGAGTGAGGGGAATTTGCATATGCGTCTCTTTTACGATGAATAATTTCATCGCATCTTAAAGCACAAATTGTAAACAATTCTAAAAAGTATTTTGGTTTCAGAGAAGTGTTCTAAAGAATTTGAAAAAAAGTATGCAGAAAGTCATTTTTTATTTCCTATCAATAAGGGGTAGATTATCAAAATTGGACATTATAAAAAAATTGTTTGAGGATGAAATTAATTTATAAAACCTCAATAACACTATATAGAGTTTTTCTAAATTAAGAACTAGCAAATTACACGTGCGTCGCGACAGAATACACGAGTACCAAACATTAATTAATTTGGTTTATTCAATTTAAATTAACTTTATCGGCAAAGGGTTTTCCTTACTCAGAGAATTTCATCATGTAAATTATTGACCATAATCTGGCATTTAATATGGATTTAGGATTTTTTAAAATTTTAAAAATGTATTTCCCTAATTAAACCCCTTCAAAGGTTGGATTTAATCTTTAAAAAAGTCTTAATAAGCAACTAGGGCATTAGAAGAACCACCATGCAAAATTACAGATCAAATATTAAGGAAAAGTCACAAAAATAGCGATTACTCAAAAAGCTACGCGTGAAATTTAATGAAACTTATACACCTTATACAACACATAGGTAGGTATAAAATAGCATAAAAAGAAATCGCCAGACAATTATGGTGTTATAGAAACTAGCATATGTATACAATGAACAAATCGGATGTGTCAATTTGGTATAGAAAAAGTACATTTAATATAGCATATGATCCCCCCTGAGAAGCAATACAGCACATACAGCGATGTATGATGCTGTCAATCATTCGGTCTATGCGTTCGGTAGGAAGTGAGAGCCATTGCTCTTGCAAAGCAGTTGAAAGCGTGGCTAGGGTCCTAGGAGGAGGATTGAGAGCAGCTATACGTCGTCCTAAAGCGTCCCAAACATGTTCGATAGGATTCAGGTTCGTCGGTCGACCTGGCTACTCCATGCCCTGAATTATTTTCTGCTCAAGATAAGCATCCACGATGTGAGCCCTGTGCGATCTCGCATTATCGTCCTGTAGCACGATAGCATCACCTATTGCCCCGGCATAAGGTCGCACATAAGCATCAAGGATGTCATCTCTATAGGTGTGAGCATTCACATTTCCACGGGGAAAGACATGGAGGTCTGTGCGTCCACACAAAGAGATACTACCCCAAACACAGATACTGCAAAATCCGTATGCATCTCTATCAAGGATGTGTGATGGATGAAAACGAGTTCCAGGTTATCTCCAAATAATAATACGCCTACTATCGATTTGGAAGGTAAACCTGGATTCATCCGTAAAGAGAACATCCGTAAGGAGACATCCGTAAGAAAACTCATCCGTAAAGAGAACCCTCCATTGACCACCCGTCCAGCGGACATGTTGACGTGGCCAATACAAACGCTCCCGCGTATGGTGTGACGTGAGCGAGACGAAAATTGATGGTCGCTTTGCAATAAGACCACCTTTGTAAAGCATTCTATGCACGGTTGACGTTGATACCAACCTTCCAGAGCTTGCAGCGAGGGAGGATCTGCAGACGGAGTTGCGGTTCTATTCTTTCGTGCGCATAATGACAAATATCGGCCATTGGCACTCGTCGTAGCACATGGCTGTCCTTGGCTGATCCTCCTGGAGGCCAATTCTGTGGTTAGAAATTGTACCAAAGTCTATGAACCACAGACGGACTCACATTTAGCCATCTGACCACTTCTTCTGACTTTCTCCTGCCTCTAGACTCTCAATAACTCGCTATCGCAGTTCTTTGGTCAAATGATGCCTGGAGGTCATTGTTACAATTTGGCTATGCCAGATGTCTAATCTGAGCCTCGCAGCGACAATTACCATCTTGCTCACAGACATGCACTTTTATGCTCCTCGTAAATGACGTATTCCGACTGCAGCGTCACTATTTTGTATAATGTAGTATTGTTCAGCACCTTTTACTTAACAACATATTAAAATTTTAAACATATTGGCATAGTTTTGAACGTGTTATCCCTCTTTTTGTGATTTTTCCTTAATTTTTAATAACTAGTGTACGTATATATATATATATATATATATATATATATATATATATAAATATGTATATAGATTTCATGAACGTATTGAAGGGCAAGTCATGATACCTTGGCACACATTTGTAAAAAATATTAAATTTTCAAAACAGTTTAGATCCATCTATTTTGGGTCGCTTTTAACGAAACTCGGTATGTATATGTTTCTTGTACTGTATAAATAAATAATCCAGAAGATATAGATAAAAATTATACTAAAAAAGACAAAAAACAAACATAAATCAAGCACTATGGGCATCCACGCACCAACGGCAAGATTCTGCATAAGAGCCGGAACTGAACCATAAAACGACAGAGGTAATCGACAGGTCACGTCATCAGGGGGCCTAACCATGTCAATTACCTCAAGGGGAACTTTCTGAATAGGATGCAGGTAAGCCCAAAAGACATCCCAAGCCCCCGAGTTCCCCAAAGAAGCAATTAGTCAAGAAGAAAATGAAAAGACAAACACAACTTACTGTATGGGCTCAACGCACCTTACAAGCAAGCACACAAAAAATCCTAATGCAATATTATCGGCGTCTACACACCCCAATTCCGTAAGTGACGGTTATGGCGAAACAGCAGCCAGTTCTATCCTAATGTTTACGTCATTGTAACATTACTATAACTCCACCCCCCATTACAACTTAACCAAAAGACAAATACTATTCTAAACAACTTTAAAAATTCCTGAGTCTAAATGCCATTTTTTTAAGACTTTTAAATTACCGAAATTTTTAGGGAAATCGTTTTTTCTTAAGTTTTCCTCGAAAATGCTACATGCCTCCAAAAAATCCCCAGCATTGTTACATATGTTTTTTATTCTGTAAAGTTGTGAGTAATAAATATTATAATAAATTTTTTAGTTTAAGTTGCTATGGAAATTGGTAAAAGTAATAACCTCGAAGTTAAAATCTAACCTTTTATCATAAATTCCTATTTTTATTTCCCTATTTTGAATTTTAATTTTTAAATCCAGATAAGTCGCACAAAGATTATTTTCGTTAGTCCGGTTCAAAGTAAGTTCCTTTGGGTAGATTTGATTAAGAAACTCCAGATCATTACAGTTAAAAATTATGAGGTCATCAATATATCTAAATCCGGTAATATTATTCGAGTTAAGAAATTTAGTTTCGTAAAAACGTAAGAATAGGTTGGCAAATGCACTAGAGTAGCTATTTCCCATAGGTATACCCTTTATCTGTTTAAAGAAACATAAGCCGTTAAAGAGATAGTTTTCAAAAATATTAAATTTACATAAATCAATCCAGTCACATTTTAAGATTAAAGTACTATCTAAATAAGCATCATAGATTTCTGAACATATAATCATTAAATTATCATAAGGAATACTGGTAAATAGGTTTTCAAAATGAAACGTGTAAATGCTATCTATATTCTTACTTTTTTAAAAATGTAGAATATCCTGGTTATTATTTATAATAAAGCTTTTTTCGGTAACCTTAATTTTATTTAGAATAATTTTTAAATATCTAAAGAACTTTTTACTGAACAAAGTGTTATAACAATTTGTACTACAAGTAACAAACCTAAATTTTGTAGGTACTTTATGGAATTTTATTGTAGGAAACAGGTAAGGGTATTTTATGCTATTAATCTTAAACTTAAATTTTTTGCTAAAAGCTAAAATCCTATTATATATTTCTTTTTTGGTAAGGTTAATTTTTTGATATGTATTATTTGAGTTGTATTCCCTAGAAATTAACTGCTTAAAATAATCTTTACACATAAAAGCAAAGTTATTTGCCGCCTTATCAACAACCGTAATAATAAACTTATTTTTTAAACCTTTAAATTTACTGTATAGAACTTTGTTTAAAAAGAAACCCCTCTTGTCCTCCATACCAAACTCTTCATAATTCCTTTTTATATCCTGTAAAATATGTACCTTCCACTCCATAAAACCTTCGATAGGCCAATTGTACTTCCTTGCTAATTTTATAATAAAGTAGTCTAAATCTTTAGTGATAGAACTTAAAATTTGCTTTAAATTTACCTTATTTCTTACCCTAAATTTTGAGCCCTTACGTAGTACTTCCCTCAACCTAACATCATTAACAATATTAAGATCCCCTGTTACGATATGCCCCAAAGTTGGATTTACAAAGTTTTTAAACTCCTCAATATGACAATTACAATCAGAATTAGAAATTTTGCCTAAGTTATGACAATAAAAGTTATAATTGCAGATTAAGTCCCTTAACGTTTTTTGATATTTAAACGCAATAGCGATTTTCCCACAATCCTTGATTGGTAATAATTTAGAATTATTATGTACAATAGTAGGTAGTTTTAAATACTCGAAATCTTTATCTAGAAAGTTAATAGTACAGTACTCTACCCCTACATCCCTTCCCTTCTTATCATTAAAATTAGTCAGGTTAAGCTTGTATTTAATTAAATCTAAAATTATTAGTTTTGTAATTCTCGAAGCATTTTAGGTGGGTAATTAATGATGTTTAATTACCCACCTTAAACCAGAATTTTTTTGGTTGAATAAAAAATGTTTAATTATTTTAATATTCTTAAAATCAATAAATAAATTACAAACCCTTTGCAGATCATCCAGTTTCAATTTTGTTTTTAAACTATTTCTACCTTTCCCTCTTTTACCCCTATAGTTAGAAAGTATATAATTAAACCTATCAATAACCATGAATTTTTTATAAACGCAGTTATTATCTAAATCTACCAGTCCTTCCCCGTTAAGCTTACTGTTTAAACCATACGGAAATCGTGTTTTAAGTTTACAAATATATAAATTTTCAAAATCCAACCTTTTATTTAAATCATTAATCTCATCAATAATATATAATTTAGCCTGCTCGAAGTTATGTACTTGAAAGTGTAAAAGTTCATAATCAAAAGTAGTGTCGTCTTTAAAATTTTTTTTTTATTGCAGACCTATGGCTATTAACCCTTTTATTAAACTCAGTCCCTGTTTGCCCAATATAGCATAAATTACATTCTTGACACTCTATAATGTAAATTAAACCCTTACACTTACAGAACAAATCATTATTGCCTGAACCAACCCCCACTTGACCACTGTTCGCCATAGGGCCACCTTTTATCTTTGCATTTTGCAAATTTTTTTAATTTTATATTATATAAACGTAACAAATTTTCAGGTAACTTATTAACCACCACACTCCCCTGAACAAGACGTGCAGCAGGGCTCCTTGTTACAGAACGCGACGAGCCATGTCCCATAAAAAAATCTTTAATACTAGTTTGCATAATTATATAAAAGTTATCTGAAAAGCAAAGAATACATTAGAAGAGCCTGCTTACTAAAAGAGGAACCACGAGACTAACCATAAACATAAAACTAACTTAAAAAGTAAAAATAAAGAACTTCCAATAGAAGATTGCGCAAAGCTGCAAACCTTCATACCGAAAAGTACAAATTAAAAAGTAAACCATAGAAATAAACAAAATTAAAATACAAGCATAGACTGCTAAATCACTATAACAAAATACATATCCTGCAAAGAAAACATTTTCAAATTCTTTACAGATGAAAGTACAGTACAAGAAATTAAAAAGTAAACCATAGAAATCCATACTTTTAGGTTAAACAGGATTACACTATTTAATTTATTTTACGAAATAATTGAAAAAGCTGATTTGTTGGGTTAAATACTCGATATTCTTTAACATCGGAACTTATATTTTCTTGACTCTGTTAACGTCAATCCATGTTTCCATTATTTTCAGAACATAATCAGTAACAGGGCTAACAAGCGTTAGAATGAACGAACAGAAATTCAAATCACTTATATCTTTAAAAATTTTTATTTGGAATATTAATTAGTTTATGTTAGTAATTTTGATCGCAGTAATAAAGGACTGACTCATTTGTCATGTGATACAACCAAAAAAATTAAGTTTCTGTTTTTAAAACTTTTATTAAAAAATATTAGGGTTAAAAGAAGATTAAAAATTTGTCATAATCCTGCGATTATTTGCCCTGGCTTTGGCAATAATCCAGTTACTGAAAAAAACACGGATGACTTAACTTTTCTGGTACGTAGAAAATTAATTTTAAAGCCTTTCAAAAGAAAACTTTATTTTGCTCTATCATTTTACCTTTTATAATAAGTTATTTATATTATTAATTATTAATTATTCATTAATATTTAGTCCTTCATTATCTCTAGTTAAAAATACGTAAAAACTTATAATTAAAAAAATAATTGTCGCAATTCTTCATTATTTTTTTATTTTCTACTGTTCAGTGTCATCACTTTTTAGGAACTTAATCCGTCGAAACCATAAAAAAAAAGAATTATTATTTTTAGATTTTCATTTGTTTAGGCGTTACTTTTTTTCAGTTTTAGATCTTATTTCATTTCTTCTTTTCTTATCTTTCATTTTTAATCTGTTATATCTTGCTCTCTAAAATATTTCTTGATTATTTTTTAATTTGCTTTATTCCTTATTTCCTTATTGCTTCAAGGTTTCTGGGTTTGTAATTATTCCCTTTCATACTCTTTAAAGTACGCGACATTTGCTAAATCCTAAGGCAACATTTCCTTTCGGAACGGTTTTTTTTATTTACTTCCAAAGGTAATTATTTTTACTTTTCAAGTTCTCTAATTTAAAAGTTACTAAGTTCATATTTGGTGATTTCAGAAGTCCTCTGTTTCCCCACTTCATTATATTTAATAACAAAAGTTTCAAGAAAGAGAGAGTTCGAGATTAGTACTAATTCTTTACAGCTAGTTGCTACCCATGTGTTGTATCTAATAGTTTTACTGATTACTTACTTACTTTAATTATTACTCATCTAAATCAAACTCAAACAGTATTAATTATTTTAAACTTTTTCCTTTTATTTAAAACGTATAGTGGTTAGTATTGCGCTGTGTTAACAAATCTTCTAACTAAAACAATAACATAGATTCTGTGGCTAACAGAAATTCACACATGATTATTCATAAAGCATGACAGACACAACTTTTACTGAGGGAAACAAACCAAAATTTTTATTCATTACTCATAACACAAATTAATTTAATCTAATCACCTTACGTTAAACAATAGAATTTAGAGAAATCTTATCTCATTGCCATAACTCCTTTATACATCAATATACACATACATATTAGTAATATCGCTCTTTCTACTTGTAAACATAAAAAATTAAATTATATCTCTCATAATAAAAATTAATAATTATCACTTTGAACAACATAATGAAAAATAAAAATGGCCACAATAAAAAAAGAAAAAAATTTAAGATTGACTGACCCCCCAAAAAAAACTTTAAAAAATTATTAAATTAAATTAAGCCATGGCTAAAAAAGAAAAACTTATCTAATCGGATATCTTAAAAGCCTCGTGATCACTTCTATGCTCCATCGTACAACGGGAGAGTCAATACTCCAGGTCCAGGGTCTTTGTTCAATCTTCTTCATAATAGCGTTCGTCGAAAATTTTCGCCAACTCTGAACAAACGGCACCATTGATCAGTGCAGAGACATCCAACTAGAGCTTCCGTCAGCCAGACCACCAGGAAAAAGGAAAAGTTCATCGTATATTTGGTGTGCTGCCCTTTTATAATATTTTTTTAGTCCATCCACGTGGTACTTTTAATTATATCATCTGTGCTGTTACTCGCCTCAAGCATGTCCAAAAGCTTCCCTGACCCTCTCACATACGGGTACAACCATATGGGGAAACCCCATGTGGTCCACTTAGCAGCATATTTCTTTTCAAAAAGTGAGCAAAATCGTCTCTTTTTTTGAATGCAACTGAATAAACTGTATTGCCATTTTTTTTAAAGATCCTCGAGAAGCACTTCTGTGTTTCAAACCAATACATGATGATTTAATATACACTGCTGGCCACCCAAATTGCAACACCAAGAAAGACAAGAGATATCACAACAAAATTTATTTTGTAGATAACATGATGACCAAGTATCAAATGGTTAAATTTATAGACTTCTGTGAAGTGTGGTTCCTGCCAAAATCAGTAGCCAGAGTAGCCGCCATTGTTGGAGATCACTGCTGCCACACGCCTCGGCATTCATTCAAAGAGACTTTGGATGAGTTCTTGGGGTACAGCAGACCAAGCAGCTTCCACACGTTGCCAAAGTTGATCTGCTGTGGCAGCTGGGGATGGAATCTGGGTCAATCGTAGAGCAACCATGGACCACATGTTTTCTATCGGTGAAAGATCCGGAGAGCCAGGCGGCCAGGGAAGCAATTCAATCTGGCGATTGACGAAGAAAAGTTGGACAATGCGTGCCACGTGTGGTCGCGCATTATCCTGTTGAAATATGGCTGTGGGCAAGCCCTGAAGGTAAGGAAGGACAACTGGTTCCAACACCTCGGAGATGTAGCGCTGGTTGTTTAAAGTACCGGCAATGCGTACTAGAGGTGTGCGAGAGTGATATCCAATACCGCCCCATACCATAATACCCGGTGAAGGACCAGTGTGGCGGTGCATAACGCAGCTGTTCAGCATCCTCTCTTCACGGTGTCTCCAGACTCGAATGCGACCATCGTGGTGTTGCAGACAGAAGCGTGACTCGTCAGTAAAGACAATTTCATTCCATTCTGCCGTCCACATCCTTCTGTCATCTCACCATTGGCGGCGGAGACGTCTGTGGTTCTGCGTCAAGGGTAGGCAAAGCAATCGACGTCTTGCGGACAGACCACTCTGCTGTAAACGGCGTCGAATGGTACGCGCAGACACTGGATGATGCGTTACAGACTGTGTGTGCTGTGCAATGGTTCGTAATGTGACTGAGCGATCAGTCACTGCCATGCGCACAATTTGCCTGTCATCACGTGAAGTGGTGCGCTGAGGTGGATGCGATCGAACACGCAGGTCCGTCGTACCCTCCTGCATCCAACGATCACATATCCGCATTACAGTTGTTTGGTTTCGTCCAACACGACTACCGATTTCCCTGAAAGATAATCCACAATCTCGGTAGGCCACTATCCTTCCTCTGTCGAACTCGGATACTTGATCAAAAGATGATCGCTGTTTTCGACGAGGCATAATTTATCGTTTTTTTTTGAAAAAACCACAAGAAAAACAAAATTGCCGAACTTGAAATCGTCGAAATCTCCAAGCCTTAAATAGCGCTTTGAAGTGGCGCCACAGGCGCGCGTGATGTGCGTCTGCGCTGAAATTCTAATCATTTGCATATCTCACCTCCGCTAATGCATGTTGTAAATTTCATGTTATTTGCATGTTTCCTTCAGGGTGTTACATTTACAGTGGCCATCAGTGTATATATATATATATATATATATATATATATATATATATATATATAAAAGGAAAAAAAATTAAGTGTATAAAACTTAAAAATAAAAGGGAGAAAATAAATAAAATACTAAACATAGCTTAATTTAAAAAAAAAAAAACTTTACCTTGCGTCAGTCAATCCACATGAAAAAAAAATTAAAATAAATTGAAATTGTCAGTCAATCAAACACTAAAATACATTAAATTCTTGCATGTTACATTTAGTACATAAAACATGATTTATCATTTGCTCAACTTTCATGGGTGTCACTACAATTAATTCGAGCGAAAATTAAACTAATGACACTCATCAAAGTTATACGATAGGTGGAGAAAACTATTAAGGTATTTAATTCACTGTAAATTTAATTTAAATTATTTAATCTATAAAGCGATACACAACACATGTAATGTCAGTTATTTGTTTAGGTAGTTAGCTAGTATTTCGTTTTTAATGTCACACAATTTAAATTTGATTGTTACGAACTTGAGTATCTTCAAGCCATGCTTCCAATCTTCTTTTTTTTTCATCGAATCACATAACGAGAGGATATCCGTTTTCAAGGTCTGAAGACGACAGAGAGGTTTTTATAATAAATATAACACAGATAGTGGACTTTTAAGAAGAAAAAAATGTATTTTCTGAGTCCTTATTTTTAATAAATATTATGTTTTCATATTTCATTAATCTCATCAAAACGTCTTTTTCCTTTACCTCGAAATACTTCATGACTATTTGCGGAGGGAAATCTTCGAACAAATTATTGATCTTTCTAATCACTGCAGCGCCAGAATCATAGCATTCGTTTACAAAATTACCCTAAATTTGCTTCTAGGATTCATATTTTTAGAAGAATGAGTACTTTTACCTACTTTTCATCAGGAAATAATATCTAAAGACATTAGCTATGACGGATATTACAGAATTGGAAATTGACGACATATGCCCATTATTTATTTTGTCGGCTAAAAGAGAAATACGTAATATTAATGATATTATATCTTGGAACTTGAGTCCAGATGCTTGTCCTTTGAACTGAGATTCCCGTATTTTGGAGAAGCCTAAAAAAAGATTTTCGTGTTTAATATGGTTGTCGTAATTTATAAAAAATGAAACACATGGAGGTTTAATTTTATTCTGTGAGCGTAACCGTAACCAGCAATTATATGTTAGTTCATATATTTTGGTATAAAGAGCATAAAATATATATTTCTGATTTTATTAGTTTAATTTTTAACTATACAAACGATACCACTTTTGAAGTGTGCAAAATATCAAAGATAATTTTAATATATAATTTTCTGTCTAATTTTTCTGTAATGAGATTTTTAAATACTTGCACACATTTGATTTTGGCTATTCCCTCTGGTCCTAGATAGCAGTTGTCCTAAAGAAATAGTGTAAAAATGCATGGGCTTAGAATACCAGTGCTCCCAAGATTTTTTATTCCTATTTTCGCCAAGACAGTCGCCAATACAAGAGAGTTTTTATACTCCGAGAGGTGATGGTTTTGCATGGGGAAAAGGCAAAGGTCATAGTAGTAACGAAAGGGTTTAAAAAGATACTTAGTATCTGCTACTAATTACTGAAGGGACATTTTCAGCTCTGGGGCTAGTTGAAAATCATTTCCCTATGTTTACTCTATAGTTTGTGATTTTAAAATAATTAATATATATATATATATATATATATATATATATATATATATATATATATATATATATATATATATATATATATATATATATATATATATATATATATATATATATATATATATATATGTATATATATATTTATTTATTTATTTATTTTATTATTTTTTTTACTGATCCCAGATTGTCTAGCAAGGCCAGACAATCTCCATAAAACCAAAAATATCTAAAAAGTCTAAAAAAGTAGAGGGTCCCATAGGACATCGTCCTTTGTAAAACCCAAACAAGCCACTAGGTGGGCAAGGGAGGCCATGTCGGTACAGCACCAATGGCACTCTGGGAAGATCTTCTGACCCTGCTGAAAAGTGAGTGCTCTAATATGACCACTCATGAAGCGCGAGAAGGATATTTGATATTTTCTGGGCTTAAGATGGAAACACCCATATGGACTTTTTCCAAAGAACCATGGGTGGCAAGGAGGAGTTGTCCAAAGATGGGTTTGTTCTATCTTCTTAAGGGAGTAAATCTCTCTAAAAGTAAGAGCCTCACGAGGGCTCACGTACTCCTCAGAAGCAGTCCTGGCTAAAAAGTCAGTCCTTTCATTACCGTCAATCCCAACATGGGAAGGGGTCCACTGAAAATGAATAGTGTGTCCAGATGAAAGCCAGACAAGAAGATCTAAGATGTCCAGACTGGTCTGGTCCCCAATAATAGTCCAATTAGAGAGGCGCTGAATTGAAGCATGACTGTCAGTTAAAATGCAGACATCGTGAAATTGATCCTCAAATTGACACGCATACTGCAAGCTCTTCTTGATAGCAATAAGCTATGATCTAAAAAATGAACAGAAATCTGGATTTTTAATCTTAAATTCCACAGCACCGGTAGGAGTTGGTATGTGCACTCCACTACCAGAAATTCCCCCATCACCCCTGCTGCCATCGGTCTGCTGCCATCGGTCTGCTGCCATATCTTTACAGAAGTTTGATGGATTCTATGGATAGTCTCTAGAGCAAATTGTCTGATGAGGGCCGGAATCTGAGTGTTTTTTATTACACTAGTTAAGAGATCTTCATGGAAATGGATCCCATCAAGTTCCAAACCGACGACCAGAGGATTTAAAGAGTGGGGATACAAATAGCAGAAGGCAGACCCATCATTTTTGCAAAGGTAAAGTACTATGCCTCCTCAAACGCTGGTTGTCAGTCCAAGCATAAAGGTATGCAGAAGTTCTATGCTTATCATTGTAACTAAAAAGCTTGTTAAAGTATTTCGAGAGGCGATACGTTCTTCTCAACGAAAGAAGAGATAGATTACTTTCATAGAGGACAATGTCATTTGGCCAACTTTGTCGAAGTCCTGTAATGATTCCAGGATCACTCAGTTGCACCCTTTCAAGTTTATTCTGTTTGGTATTGGAAGCACAAGAATAGATGGGAAAACCATACTCCGATAATGGCCTAACAAGAGAAATGTAGGTAGTTCGAAGGGTGCTAGCTTCTGCTCCCCAGGCACGACCAGAGATTTAAGTATATTGAGTTTTTTCTACCCTTGACGTGATGGCCTTCAATGGGTTTATTGCTTGTGATTTCCTGGTCCAAGATGTAACCCAGGTATTTAGCATTTTTAACATAGTTTAATTGAGTTCCATTCATGAAGATCAAAGGCTGATAATTGTAGAGGTGTTTGTTAGTAGTAAAAAAAATTCACCAAGGATTTTGAAGCATTAACAGTCAGTTTATGATACTCTCCGAAATGATGAGCCTCTTCCATAGCACAACTGAGATTAAGCTCAATTGCACTAATGTCAGAGCTAGAGTTCCAGATTATGTCATCATCGGCAAAGATTCCCACATTACAATATTTAGCAATTTTTCTTCCAATGCCAGCAAGGTATAGAGAAAACAAGTTGGGACTTAAAAACTAACCCTACTTAACACTCTGTTTAAGGCCAAAACTGTCGCACAAAGAATGATTGTATTTTACTCTAATGGATCTGCTCCAGAGAAAGTTTGAAATCTAGGGAAGGTCTTTGCCCTTAATGCCAAATAAATCATAAAGTTTGGTAATCAATTTTATGTGTGTGTATATATATATATATATATATATATATATATATATATATAATATTAAATTCGTATGCATTCGTAAATATTTTGATAATTTGAAATTTGCATTTACGAATAAACAAGCCTCTCAAGTATTTATGAAACTTTTAAACAAGAGAAATATATGTTAATTAAAAGAGTAACATTTTACAAGATATTTGACAGAGAAATGTATATAACTTTTAAAACAATATTTAAACAATGGATTTTTTACCATATTTAGATTTTGGCTGTGATAAGGAGGGAAAATGAAAATATAAATTTCTTATGGAGGGAAGAGTGAATGATAAATCTTCTACTATAATTTATTTTTCAATCGCCGGATTTCTAAAGTGTCTGTTGAACATATGTTAACTGTAAATTTCCCAACTCATTACCAGTCCATCGAAAGGACGTTTTTTGGTTAGAAATGGAATATGTCATGTCAGAAAATCAGGAGGCAAAAATCTCTGTGTGAATCAGGACTTTTTGTAAAACATATCTCCGAAAGAATATACCGTAATTTTATAGATCAAATAAATCTATGTGCTGATCAGTGAAAAACTGTTGCGGGATTTATAAAAACTTTAGTTCAAATAAATATACCTAATTTACAAGTTTGAAATATAGAAATTGTTGATGTTTCTTTATCGAAAATCACCCATTACAATCACCGAATTTTAGGAAAACAAAGCAACATGATTGCCAGTTAGTAGAATGAAACCATACACTGTAAGCAAGTAATATTTAATTTTAGGACAAAAACGAATAAAAACAATTACGATCGATCGTGGTACAGTAGATTTTTAATGAGCTGAAAGAAATTGTAAAATGTGATTCTACAGATAGCCATTGGTGAAGTTATCATAACATTTAAAAAGAGATCAGTATCACGACAGTCAAAGACGTATTTGGAAAAAACAACATGGAAATGTATATTTTATCTACCATTTATTATTCGAGGAGTGAAACTAATGACCCCCAAGGTAATTAGATATTTGGCTCAACTTATGCATTTAAGAAGCATTGATCACGTAAATGTTTGATTTATTTGTTGGATTATTTATTTACTTTAAAAGTAATTATGTAAAAAAAATTGAAACTCATTTTTCGATGACTTCATTTTTTTCAAAAATGATTCCAAAATAATTTATATTTCGAGTAAATTATAGTTTACAAAGTTTGATATACCAGAACAATAAAAATTCTAAATTATTAAATTGCCTTATATTCCATCAACATTAGAAAATAGTTTTTATTCGGAATATTTGTTTTCATTTAT
>OU015500.1:52248532-52271032 GCA_907164885.2 Dolomedes plantarius | reverse complement strand
GTTATGCACGCACAAAAAACAGCTCAGCGAACGGCCGACAAAAACACGATGATGGTACCCATGTAGAAAATGTGTAGTTCAAATAAAAGTTTTCTTTTGTCGGATCTGTGTTGATATCAGTGATTGGTGTTTTGCCTCTGTCATATACAAATTTATTCCGTGCGGCCCCGATTGTGTTTTTGCAGGCCGTTCGCAGTGCCGTTTTTTGTGAGTGCATAACGTGTCCGTTTTTTGTGAAACACGTACTGTTCCAACGCTCTTTAGGGGTTTCGCATGCGCTGAGCATTTTGCGACTGGAAAAAGTGGGCAGTGCCATTCGAAAATTTGGAGTTTCTGTACCTATAACCGTAACCGTAAGCGCCACTTTGTTGCCTTTCACAAAATCCCAAGCTGGTACCTCTGAATAACTATATCTGAAATCTCATCTCGATCGGTTAAAAAGAATAGCCGCTCGAGGTCCATATATCTGCAAAGTTTTTTTTATGACTTCCCTGTATATCGATGGAGAAACTTAATATCAAATTACTACTACAGAGTTATTAAGATAAAGACGTCTGTTTGCTGTCGAAAAGATTGCACTAAAGCAAAATAATGTTCGTCAAGGAAAATAAAATTGAAAATAACTATATAGATTAAATCCAAATATTTTATAAGAAAACATTCAAATACTACTTGATAAAGAGTGAGTCGATGCAATTCTTTAAATAACTTGCAGAGAGTAACCTTATGAATCCAGAAGATATAAGTTTATAGGACGCTGTTAATCATTCTAAGAGAAAAATATGTGAATTTGAACTTTAAAGAGAAGCTTGACCTACGTTGTTTCATAACACTTTCGGCATTTCCGGAGCATAAATTATGGAGAAATATCGCACCAGTGATGCAGAAACTGATTCAAATTATGAGGATAATTTATTGAGTGGGTAAATATAGTGCATGTATACAAAATAAATCATCTTTGACCGCAATATTCATTAAACAGCCTCTATTGCTTTCATTTCTTAATTAATAAAACGGACCATTTCTTTATAACTGTAGTAATCATTGTATATTTAACAATCGCAATTTTTTGCTGTAAGTAGCAGTTAGTTCAATTCAGAAAAACTCTGTAAGTTGTATATTTGATTAAAAAAATTGCCTTAGCAAAAAACATTTCTTTTGCAGTCTAAAATTTTAAATTAAAAAATAACACAATAACATAATAAAACTAGATATAAAAAAGCACACGTGGCCCCACATTTTTCGCTCGTCTCTCTGAAACGACTTTCAAATTCCAGAATCTAATTACATGAATTAGTCTATGTATCTAGCGAGCAGCAAACTAAGATCTGTCCCTCTGACATGAATCCTCCTTCCATGGATTCTTAATGGCTTCGTCTCTGTCTTTAGTATCGATAGCACTTATTTGATCTTAGTCGCCAACAAGAACAGTCTTCCAAGTTGCCAATACAAAATCCTTGCAATTACAAAAAATTAACTGTTTGCAGTACCTCAGGACTATGTTGGCCCCTTCTCAGATGCAATATACTCATAGCTTTTCAAGAACAGGTTACATTCGATTTCAGTTGTAAAGTAATCGTAAATCGAGTACTGTATGCATAAACATCAGAAAATACATAAAAGGGCTTCTAGTGTGATTCACAAAAATTGGAATCCTATATCGATATACTTTTCTTGGAGCTAAACCGTTGACCAACGTATCACAGCAAAATTTCCGGGAATTTTTTAACCACAGTTGTTTTATAATAAATGTTTACAACCTTAATTTGCCTCAAAGTTAAACTGGATGTTTACTCAAAAGTAGCTTATTTGGTAGTATTATGATTCCTCAGATTGCTATCGGAGGAGAGCGAAAAAATTAAATTTGGCGCTAATTTATAGACTATGCACATTCTGTATTTGGCACATTTTTTTATAATTTATAGCCTTAATTAGTATTACTTTTAGCCATGAATTATGTTAAACCACTGGATCCAAGTATGATAGTCTATATTGAGATAAAATTCAAATTAAGTAAATATATCTTTACCTCCCCAATCTTATAGTTTAATCTACCTCTGGAGGTGCGGGGTCAAGTGTCCGGGTCTCGTCACTTGATTCGGTTCAAAGTTACGGGACCGGTCGTTTGGCCAAATCGAATTCCGAACCTTGTGGTGATATTAAAAACCCGAGCCACCCCACTTTGCCCAATAGATGTTATAGACTTGAACTTACTATACTCGTATATTGTCGGTCAAGGGGCATTAGTCAAAACACACACCTTATACAGGTATTCCTCGACTTACGACCGCTCTCATTTAGGACCGAAATTTTTAAATAAATAAATAAAAAAATATTTGTTTTCTCAGAAATACTGCTCCTCGAATGCCCAGTACATACCTATATGCATTACATCATTATTAACAGAAATATGATGCAATATTCTGCAATACTGCAAAAATTTATGACGCAATAATAGAAATGTTATGATGCCTATCCACACGATAAATCAAATAAAACTTCATTGGCTTCAGAAATGGCTTCAGCTTTTCATTATATTAATAAAGGACTACAGCAATTAGAAGCAATGAATCCAAATTAAGAAAGATTCACAAGTGTGAATCGCCGTATTGAGGAAAATCTGACTTGCTACAAGACAATATATTAGCAAAAGAAGACGCAAACTGTTCAAACTACTTTCGATAACTTTGTTAAAAAAACTTACAACGTATCTTCTGTCACAAATACTGAACTCATGGATTGTACTAACATAATAAGTAGTGATGACTAAGAATAATTTGTGTTTACTAAATACAATGTACTTTAAATTGCGCATGTATGTATGAAAGTAAAAAAATATATGTATGTATTTATACAAACAAATAAAATGTTTGAAACTCGACTTATGACCAACTCAACTTACGACCAATGTCTCGGTCCCTATCACTGTCGTAAGTCGAGGAATATCTGTAGTTTCAATGATTTCTTCAAAGCATACTTGCTTCAGCGAGGGTTATTTCTTACTTATTTGATGTTCACAATTGCTTTAAACTTAGTAACTATTGTTTATCAAATATAGCAAAATTACGATTGCCAAGTTTATTTTTTTAAACTAGGGGCTACGCCCCAAGGCTCACTACGCTCGCTCCTCTGTTATGGCTAATAGCCAGATACATAGGGATGATTCTCGGGCAATGTAACAGCTTCCATCCATTTACTGATGTCACACTTAATGCGAATCCATCCTTCCTTAATGCGAAGGGAGTTTCAACAATGTTGAATTATCAGATTTAAAATTCAATTAAAAATCGAAAATTTAAGATATAGACTTGAAATGAGGTTTATATGAATAAGAAAGCTTTCAGCTTCCAGATGATGTAAAAATTTTCTTTGTAAGATAAAACTCGGGGAGCATCGATATTATATCCACATAAGGGACGATATTTCTTAAAAAACTGTGTTTCATTTTTTTATACAAATATTAGTCTGTTTTAAAATATTTTTAAACAAATGAGGTCTAGTTTGAAAGAAAAATGTCTGTAGTCTTAGACTGTAAAAAGATCAAAATTCTACGATAATTTTTTGGCGAGTTATCGTAATCTGAAGATGAAAAAGTCAAATTTTCTTGAAAAACTGTGTTTCATTTTTTGATGAATATATTAGTCTGTTTGAAAATATTTTTAAATAAATGAGGTCTAGTTTGAAAGAAAAATGTCTGTAGTCTTAGATTGTAAAAAAGATCAAAATTCTACGATCATTTTTTGGCGAGTTATCGTAATCTGAAGATTAAAAACTCAATATTTTCCCACAAAACATGAAATAAAAAAATAATTAAAAGTCCGATGAAGATGATACATGTCTTACTTTCTTCCCCACATTTCTCTGCATCTATTGGTATTGGTCTCGAACCCATACCCCCAGCGGTTTCGGAGGAGATAGCGTTACAAGCTTTTGACAGCGGCGGTAGCGGCGGCGGAAGTTACTTTTTTTTAGAATAGAGAGAAATGTTTTCTTTAGATAAAATATAGAACCCACCGGCTCTGACGTGCACATCCCTGCTACCGATTGTCCCAACGGCGTTCGTGGCTTCACATCTGTAAGCTGCTGCATGAACGTCCGCCCTGTACTCCTCTGCAGGAAAAGGAGGGAACGCTAACGCACCGTCATGCCGCACGTGCCGGAGTCCCGGTAATTCGTGCACGGGTGCTCCATCGTGCAGACTCAACCATCGAATCGTGGGTGAGGGCCGCCCTTCTACCGTGCAGGGTATCGCGATACCGGTCGAGTTGGAGAACACTGATGGACTTGGCGGTTCGACGGTGAAAGCTGGAGGACGATGATGAGGAAGATCACAGAATACTGAAAAAAAAATGGTAAAATTAGCGTTTACATGATGGTATAATGTGATACAAAAAAGCAAATATTACATGTATGATTGATTGTTCAAACAGTTTCCGCTTGTGGTATGCTTAAGCAAGAGTTATATACCAGAATGCAGTCTTTAATCTTAATTAAACATATAGTTTATGAAAAGATCTATTTATGTGGTTGCTGAATGAATCTCTACTTAAAAATATTCGTATTTTACAAATAAATGAAAGCGACTAATTTTACTTCCTATAAGTAGAATTAAATAAAGAAGTAAACATGAATACAGACACATACTACGTGGTGTCTGTGTATAACTACTTTAGCATTTTTTTTTTCGAAACACAGTCTCTAATGCTGTACAAATTTGCAGCGACACTTACTAACAGTAGTTGTCCCTCACAGTCATACAATAATTGTTCTTGTATCACACTGTACGAAACTTTAAGGCAGAGGATATATGACAAGTTATAATAATTTTAAAAATTACCAGATGATTAAGTATATGCATTAAAAAAAGTTACTACACATTGGAAACATATCTTCTTTTGAAAAAAATTATAATTAGTGTAACTGGATGTGACCTGTTTTAAATACATTTTGTGATCTTTCATAAAGTATGAGGTTTGGAATACGATTATAAATCTTGATTAGTACTAAATATTACGGATCCCAATAGTCCGTATTGTTTGAGCTAAACTTTAACATTTTCTAACTGTTTTCTTAGATAAAAAAAGTTAAGAGTATAAATTTTTCTTAAATATTTAAAACTGTATTCAAAGATATAAAAGGTAATGGTATTATAATTTCACTTCTATTTGTAAATTCAAAAATAAAACAGCGTATTGCACATGGCATTATTCAAGTTAAAATATTGTAATTTATACCAGAGAAAACCTAACTTTCATTTAAAATAATTACAAGATAAAAATAACTTTTTTATATACCACGTTTTTAAATTTTCTGTTGAATCATATAAACTTAACAATTCTATGTATTAATAAATACTTTAAAAAAAATGTTTTTGATGAATTATCCCATCAGCTTAAAAGAAAATGATCAAATGCTTAATATAGAGAGCAATTATAAGTAATTTTCAAACAACAAAATTAACTGAAAATGAATTCAAATCTGCTTAAAGATGGCTAAAATTATTGAAAGAATGCAATGTCATCGTGTTCTGAGCATTTCTAAAAGTTTCAAATGTCTAGCTAGTTGGGAAGTTAGTTAAAAATCGATTGCAAGATTTGTACTGGACAAAAACACAAACAAGAAGCGAGTTAAGGGGGCAGTGGACCTTCAAACCTAACTTTTTTTTTTGTCTTGAATGGATTTGCTTGAAATTTGAATATGTGATTAGTACTATAGATATGTAAAAGTGGTTAAAATTTAATGATGAATTATTAATAATTTATGAATTATGAATTATTAATTATATAAAAAATTAACCTAATTAAAAATGTTCCATGGATATTTCTTTTGCATATAATATGGTAATTTTTATTTACAGGATACCTTATAGAACTAACAATGAAACTTATTTTAAGCATTCATTAAAGATATAAAGAGAAACAAATAATAATAGTGAAAACACCCTTTTTATTATGCAAATTACCTATAAATCATCTTTTCAAGTACAAAATTTAGAAATTTTGAGCTACGAAGCATAATTATTTTCAATAAGATTTATTTGATATACAGTTAAGTATAAAAAACTTAAATTTCAAAGCAATACGATAGTTAAAAATGCGCCTGGAGCAGTTTGAATATTCGTATGACATGAAAATATTTATTTTGAGAAAAACACATTTAAAGTTATTGCTATTAGTAACCACATAATATCTAAATTAAATACAAATGCCTATAACTAGGAAAGTAATTACAGAAATTAAAAATTCTTTTTGCAACAGATTCCTACTCGTCCGTAGTTTCACAATTCAATAAAATAAAATAAAAATCGAATTTTTGGACAAATTTCACAATTTTGAAAGTCCACTGTCCCCTTCATAAAAACATGGTAATAATAAATGCTCATATAAATAAACGTTAATGCAAGAATTTTCATACCAGATTGTATATCATACAAAACATTCTCCTCGGTACGTTTCGCAAATATAATATAAAATTTAAAACACGAATTATGCATTCTTCACTTAAGTTTTCTTTACTCCCTTTACGACCCATACATAATTTTCTGCAGGCGTGCCTCTCACTATCCTGTATTTTCGAAGTAATTTTCATGCTTGCCACTGGTGCAAAAAAAGAACTGTGTACGTAACACAGTTATGAATTCATTTTCGTTTACATTTGGTTTTAGTACATCACTTTTACACGCTCAATTAACTTTATAGCAAAAGAATGGCGCTTGAAAAATTGTAATTATTAGAAGAAAAACGCTTGATGCATCTGAAGAACATCACGTAATAGTTTTATAGCCCATTCGAAGCTTTTACTGTAAATGATAAAGCATTTTTTCCCCCTTGTTTCAAAAATATATCTCGACGGACAAAAAAAAAACTTGCCGGATAAAAGGAGGTAAATTATTGAATTACATTTCTTTGAAACAAATGTCGGGGAAATGTAGTTAGTTTTAACATGAAAAAAACTAATAAGGGACTTGTAGGATCTAGGATTTATTTAGACCTCAAAAGAACTGAAAGTAATTTCAGTGGCTCAACAAAGTACATCAGAATTACTGGTAAAACATGAAGTGTTCCCACTAAAAGAAAGTATATATATTTTTTTTGACATAGCAATTCTTTTACTTTTCTTGTCATTTACTTTGTCAATAAGTCGAAGAATTTTTAAGGTTTTTGGGTATATCTGACTATTTATTTTACTCTGATTCTAAAATACATAAAAGAACATAATTCCTATCTATATGCTCTTAAATAACTTAAAAAAACGAAGAAAATAAAAGAAATTTATATGAAATACATTAGGTGCAAAAGTGGATAATATTTTAAATTTGGATTCTTGAAAAAAATGTACAAGTTTAGGCATCTAGTTTAAAATTAAATTTTAATAGTTAGTCTTAGACATCTAAAAGCATTGATTAAGTATTCTTGAATACACAGTAAAAATTATAATTTTATGACTATATTAGATAACATTTTTATATTTATGCTAAAGTCAATATTAAAATATGTTAATCTCACGTTCCTTAATTGACATTTTATGTCATATTTGCACCCCTCGCCAAAATATTTCGTAGAATAGTTTTAATTAAACAAAGTTCGAAAGAATGCATGAAAATTTGTTTTATGTTGATAAGCGTAGTTGAAGAATATTATAAGTACCCTCCAATTATTTTTGTTACTCTAAAATTAAATACAAAAGAATGCATTAAAGTTTGTTTTATGATGTAAATCATATTTTTAGTATATTATAAAGACTCCTCTAATTATTTATGTTAGTTAAACCGTATATGATTACCTAACATTATGTATACAGGGTGATCATAAAAATACTCTGCCGATATATGGGCCTATAGCGGCTGTTGCGTTCAACCGATCGAGATGGGATTTCAGATATAGCTGTTCAGAGGTATGAGCTCGGGACTCTGTGAGCGGTAACAAAGTGGCGCACATAGTTGCAGTTATAAGTACAGAAACTCGAAATTTTCGAGTGGCAACGCAGACATTTTTCCGTCACAAAATGCTCAGCGCATGCGAAAACCCTAAAGTGCATTGGAACGGTACGTGTATCACAAACATGACGCCTTATGCACGCACAAAAAATAGCTCTGCGAACGACCTACAAAAACACGATCGGCGCGCACGGAGGAAATTTGCATATCTCAGAGGCAAGACTCCAATCACTGATGCCAACACAGATCGGACAAATAAAACTTTTGTCTGGATTACACATTTTCCACATGGGTGCCATCCCAGGCCATTCACAGAGCTGTTTTTGGGCGTGCATAACGCTCAAAAAGGGTTTTCTCATGCGCTGAGCATTTTGCTACGGTAAAAAAGTGTGCATTGCCATTCGAAAATTTTGAATTTTTGTACCTAGTCCCTTTCTTCATCCTTGAGTGCCACTTGGTTGCTGTTCACAGAATCCCGAGCTCATACTTCTCAATGACTGTATCTGAAATCTCATTTCTATTGGTTGAACGAAGTAGCCGCTAGAGGTCCATATATCAGCAAAATTTTCTGTGATCACCCTTTGTATATATATATATATATATATATATATATATATATATATATATATATGCAGAGTATGTTTTTTTAAAGCTATGCAGGTGTTGCAGTTGCCTGTATGAGCTCAGCCTCCTTCAAATGATCGATTAGCAATCTTACAAAACTTCAAAAAAAAATAAGATGTAACGACTAAAACTTTGAATATGAAATTCCATATTTTGTAGTATTTCATATCTAATATATGTAATCATATATTATGTAATCATATATTAGATTTATATCATCAAAATGTAGAATTATGTTTGGCTGTGTTCAAAAGTACCCATAAAAAGTTGTTATCAAGTAACAGTAAATGTGACTTCTGAAATTTCAGAACAAAAATATAAAAAGTCCTGAGGTAAGTTTTGGATATATTTTTATCCATATGTACGATTATAATTTCCTTTTTGTACGATTATAACACTTTTGTTACGATTTTATATGAGTGCCCTTGTACTTCGCTTGAGAGAAAAGCAGAAAAAAATTAAAAATAATTTCTTACGTTCTTTAAGTTTAACTATATACAGTCTAATTTATTATTGATTTCATTAGTAAAGACATTGTTATAAAAAATTCATATCTCTTTATATCTCAACACCTCTGATTTGAAAAAAGAATTACTCATACATTTGAATACATCTTTCTAAGCACGTTAAAAATAATTAAAAAAAATTACAACATAAAATTAATAATTTATTGAAAAAAAATTATTGTTGCATTTCTGCAACATTATGCAAAATGACAAAAAAATTGATTGTTGCATTTCTGCAACAATGTAAAAGATGCCACTAAGATTCAAATATTCAAAAATTTTCATTTATGTGGAAATTTTTAAAACAGTTGTTACTTTTGTTGTATCAAACTCCTACATCCCATTTCTCACAAATAGTTTGCGGGAATTTTTTGCATTTTAGGTATTTACATCGGATTCTTTTGTCCGCCCAATTAGGCCAGTGCTCAAATTCATCTGTGTGCACCGGTTTTTGGTGGCTTAAGTTGAGTAGGCCCTTTATGTATTTTTCTTCTATTCCTTCCTCATTTTCGCTCTTTCTGTTTCTATTACCCTTGGTGTTCATTTTGCAAAAAGTTTCTGGAAATTCAACGTGGAAATTGGCAGTATTTAACAACTTTTCAGTTTTTTATTTGCCTCTACATGCACACGTTTGTATAATAGCCAAGCATGTGACATTATTAAGTCTAAGAAATAAAAAAAAAAACATGAAATTATTTTATTTCAGGCAAAAGTTCCAAGAATCTATTTAAAAACTTAGCACGGCTTAGCCGCGGTCAGTGTGTAATAGTAATTCCCCGAAATCAGATTCACATTCCTCTAGTAATGCTCTGAAACTGCTTCTTCCACGAATACAGTTAACTATTTTAAATGCGAAATTCATCACCGTAATAACCCCATTTCACATCCCGCTTATTACGATCACATCATCGGAATTCAATATTTTTGAGTACAATGGCTGCTGATGGATAATGCAATGGTAGTTTGTAAAACATTGGCATATTTTGCTTCTTAGTAATATTTTTGTCTTCCCTTTATGCTGTTTATCAAATCGACCCATATGTGTGTTATATTCACATAAGACAAAGGGTCGGTAAATTTCAATGTGCATTTTGGTAGATTTATCATACCTGCGGATCGTTGACTTAGGTACTTCACCAGCAAATAATGATACTAAATGAACAATTTTTTTTGTCTTTCCATTATGTTGTTGAAACATCAATCCCGTCAACAGGTTTACAATATTCAACAAATGATCCACGTTCTTATTCTTCATTTCTTTATCATCAGGTAATTTTCAGTTAGGTATATGATTTCTCCTAACTGTTCCTAGACTAAGAATGCCTTCATTCGCCAAATATACAATCAAAGGAATTCACGTGAAATAATTGTCAAAGTATAATCGGTTATTCTTATGTCGGGGAATAATTCTTTCTAAACGCATTAGATTATTGGATGCAGCTCCAAGATCTGGCTCTCCTGAGTTAATAGCATTTTCTTTGCCTGAAACTGGTTCGATTTTCTAAGCAAATCCAGATCGACTACTCAAAACTTGAATTTTATAACCCCTTTGTGTGGTTTGTTCGGATTGTATCGCTTCATAAAATTACGTGACTGTTTTGAACAAATTTGTTCTTCTACATATAAGTACTGTTCAAGAGGAACTTTTAAATTTTCATCTATTTTTTCTAGAAGTGGTCTTAGTTTGAAAAGTCTATCACTATCAGGGTTAGATACAGGAAGATTTTGAGTTTTAGCCTTGAAGTGGAGGAATTCCTGTAAATTTTCAAACGTATTCAAAGGTAAAATTTCTTGAATAATTGGCAGGCCAATAAAATTGGCAGACCAGTAGTTTTTAACTCTTGGGAGATGAATTACAGACATAAAGTAAATAATACAGACAAATCGCTGAATATCTAAGATACTTATAGTAAATGTAGAATTTGGATTTTCTTTAGTGATGTACAAATTTGTTTCCTTTTTAATCATTTCAATTATTTCTGCAGGATAGAGGAATGAAAAAGAAATGAAATGGTGTATCTAATTCTAAAATAACCGGTAGTAATTTAGAGTCACCTAAGAATGAAAGCTGCTGCTGATTCAAAATTAAATTCCTTTTTCTCCATAATTTTTTTTTTCTTTTTTCCTCAACTTTTTTGAAACACGAACAAATGGATTGGAATCACATGGAACACTAAAAGAGGGCCCAGGAACACAAATTAATGTGCTAGGATCACTGACCAAAATACTAGAAACACTGACCGAAGTAATATTTTGAAAATTTTCATTATTGATATTTGAATATTTACACGAATCACTTTCTTCGCTTGTATCGACTATTTCTGTTTCATTGACAAGCGGTACAAAATTTGGATCTGCTAAGCTATCATCACCATCATCGGATATTTCTAAGTCATCTTCACTGTCTGTCTTATTTAATAAATATTCTATTTTTTCAGGTGTTAGACCTCTAAGTATAAATGCCATTCTAAGGAAATAAATGGCAAGTTTAGTATATATTAAAGAAAACAGTCAATAGAGGTACCGCTACGCTCTGTTTGCATTATATTAGCATTTTTCTAATTTCAATTTATTGCAAACAGCAGATATTTATTATTTATAATGGAAAGATAATAGGACTATCATTTATAGAAATGCCTAATAGGTATTACATAATAACAGACAGTGTTTCTCCTTTTATAAAATAGCTATATAAAACTAAATATAATTCAAAGCACACAAGGAAGAAATTTAAAAAAAATTATTTGCAAATATTTTAAGAACTTCTGATCAGGGAAAGAAATTACCAATTCTTGCATAAATGCAACAAACATAAAGTTACACATTTTATATAGATATTCTAAATTTTCTACAACAAAAGTATTTTGACATAAATAATTTTATCTTATCTTTGTGAAATAAATATTTCCGGATGTCTCCAATCTTTAGAACTTTACTAAATTTGAATAATATTTATGCAATAAACACGTGCAACATTGTAAGTAATAAATTGGACTTTAGTTCTAAAAATCACCTCAGTATCACCATCTAGTAGAGAAAATTTGAACAATATGTGTTTACTGCAATGTTGCAGGATTGCAATCATCGCCGAAATCATATTTCAAAACTCGCTGTGGAAAAGACATAGGCTATTTGTCTTTGTTGCAGATATGCAACACGGTGACATAAAGGGATATTGTGAAAGATTCAATTGTTTTTAAAAAATTGCTAAAATGTGTAAATTTGTATCGTACATGAAACAAGTTTTACGAGTAACATAACATATAGCTTTTGAAATCTGAGCAAAAGCATAATATCATCCAAACAAAGTGGTCGGTAATTTTTATTATATTTCATTCCCAAAGAAGAAATTTATTTCTTCTTTTTACACTATGGTTCTTTATTTTAATGTAATCCAACTTTGCTTAAAAAAAAACAAAGCAATATTATACCTTTTACCAGATTTTCGTATACAATTTCAGATTCACGTTATACATTTTGACTTAAGGTTCACTAGTCATTATATTGCATCAAATTGAAAGGTTATGAATAATGTATATGTCTAGCAATTATGAATTAAATTAAATCCCCTACTTCTCTTTATTGAAACATGAGAATGCAAAAGTTATTTTCAAAAGAGGTGTCTTGACTATAACAAGACACCGGAAAGAACAAATAAATTACTAATGAAATTGAAAAATGTGGCTATACTAAATTTATATATATATATATATATATATATATATATATATATATATATATATATGATTTTTTCTTCTAACGTGGCAGATTCCTTATCCTGAACCCACCAATCCATCCATTATATTGTTGTTGGCAACCTTTCTACGACATCACCATAAAGAACAGTCAATACTCCTCCCTGTGAGGATACAACACGGGATCATCTATACCAAGTGTTCAATACGTACGTGCTACTTAAAAATAGTTCCAAATAAAACCGCATTTTGTAAGTTATTTTATATCAGACAGGGTGTTTATTAATTCTAAGAACCGCAAATTTGATTTCTTGACTTTAAATTACAGTATTCCGAATTACCATCCCACACAACCACACACAGCTAATGGTCGTCTATTAGAGCTCGAAATTCATCCATGACATCCAGGACGTACTATAGAGCTCTATAAGATGAAAAAATAGATGTCTAATAGTCGTACTTCACTTCGACGTCTATTAGAGATCTAAGACGTATTATATACATCTATAAGTCCTCCAAGTTTCGATCTCTAATAGATGAAGTCTCTATGGTCGACGTCTATAAAAGATACTGATAGAGACATCTTATGGAGCTCTTTTAGACCAGCACCGTCCAAAAGCGCCATGATGAACAAACTACACCGCTGCTGTGTTCTTTGTTACCGAGTGCACCTGAATGCTTCATTTGGATCTATAATCACATCGGAATATTGCGGATATCCTTGCTCAACAAGTTTATATCGACTTCCTTTATTTGTTTTTAGGTAAGTGTTAATTCTTAAATAATTTATGCTTAAGGTATAAGGACACCTTTGAAACGTCAATTTCTGTCAAAATATTGATTTTTTATTTTTGCTATTTTATGAATGATCTTTTACTTTCAAAATCTGTTTGAATTTTGTTTCTCGCTTGTCTAGAACCCAAGTTTTAGACATTTTAATATTGCTTGGCTGTGAAATTTTACAACTGAAAGTACGTTTCTGCAAACCAGAAGTAAGCAAAAATGTTTGTTTACATTGCAGTTTTTCATGATTTTGGTAGGAAAACTGATTATATACGCACATAAAAACACAAAAATAGTTTTTTAAGCATCTTAATAATATTAAGAATTACATCTGCCAACGTTATTTACCGAATTTTGTTTTAGAAATTGGCATTAAACTGTGCATTCCAAATCATTGTTTACGCACGAGTTTGCCCTTTGATAATCATTTGAAAGTCACTAAATCCATTTATTTTTCTCGATATTTTTAGTTTTTTTTCAACGAAAATGCCAAAAAGTACTTCTAGAAAAAGCAAACGTAAGTTTTATGGTAATAAATTTACAAATAAATAATAGTCCTGTTGAAAGTGAAATGCATAATTCTGCATATGTTGGTGATTACCAAAGTTTTTCTGCCAGTTTTTCAAAGCTACAGACGGCTAGTTCTATATCAACAAATGAAAACTGTGGTTCAATGAGTGGTTTTAGAATTTTCGATAATGGAATTCTTTTAAATATAACTCTGCTGTCCAAGCTGTTTTGCAGATAAACAAACATTATGTGAGGAATCAAGATATAGGCTGTGCTCAAATTTTTATATTCAGTGTAAAAACTGAGACTTCCATAAAGGTTTGGCATCTTCAAAAAAAAAATGTAAATTCTTCTGAAATAAATACCAGACTAGTGTATGGCATGCACCAGATTGGTAAAGGTTTTGCTGCAGCATATAAATTATGTTCAACGTTCAATTTACATACACTGACTAAAACAGCTTACAAAGCTTTGGAATGCAACAAAATGTCATAGCTGCACTTTTTCACTGTGCTTCAAGAACGAATAACCCGAAAGAATAGCATAAATAATATAATTTGAAAAGCTATAAAAATTTGGATACTCTTAGAATTCATAACTCAATACTTCAGAGTCAAATGAAATCAAAGACACACAGGAAATTCCTGAGAGCAGCTAGAAAGACAAAAAATTACTGTTTTGGAAAATAAAGAAGGTGAATTTTACAAAACGGGAGCATTTTAATACGCAATTTGTTGTTTATAATGCAAAAAAAGTAAGGTAAAAGTTATTTTTGCAGTTTTCTCAAAATATAAATTCCTCTTATTTTACCATACCCGAAGCACTATATAACAAAATATGTTAAATTAAGAAATTGTTAAGAAAAGCTGATGAATCTTTACCGCAACTAGTAAATAGAGTATTTGAATTGAGAAATAGAGTATTTGATCAGTGAAATTGTATATCAGTAATATTTTCCTCCTATTAGAGTTTATAGAAAAATTTTATGGTATAGAAGTAACATTAATTGATCATTTTAATAGACAAGTGTTTGAATGTTACAAAATATATTCTAGTAAATATATTGTGTTGTTAGTGGCAGGTCCTTGTTGTATAATTTATATTTTAGTTTACTTATTATCATTATATTTTCAATTATATTAATGCATTATTCATGATTTGTTTGCTTTGATTTAGACTCTACAAACTATTTTATCTCTGGAAGAAGCTCTAAAAATTGTTCCAAGACTTTTCCCTTACTAAGCCACCTTATTTCACAATGTAACATTAAAGTATTAATTGAAGCGGAAGAATAATTTTTGTAATATGATTTTTAATAGCTTGGTATATATCGTACCCACGTGTATTCCCTTTTAATGGCAAAACTGACGGTATATCTTCCTTTGCTGAGCAATCTTTGAAATCCATCCTTATAAAAATATTTATTTGTGCTACATTACAGATATCTGTTGATTCATCACACTGTAAACTTAGAAAAACACATTTTTGTAAATCCTCTTTTAATTGTTCTCTGATATTCACAGATATTTCTTCTATTCTACGAGTTACTGAATTTCTGGATAATTGAACTTCCTGGATAGCTAACATAATTTCATTCTTATTTTTAAATTCTTGAAATAATATCTCTGATGCAGCAAGCATTAATTCTTTAATTATGTTACCATCCATTAAAGATTTTTTGTGCATTGCAAGTATATGTGCAATCTTAAACGATGCAATAGTAGCAGCTTTTGATTTATTCACGGGCCTGGTAAACAAAGATTGTTGGGCAATTAATGCGGTTTTCATTTCTTGCAATTTACATTTTCTTAAATTGCTTTTAGGAGGATATTCAGTATCATATTTTTTATGAACTGTTGTGAAATGTCGTTCTATGTTGCATTTTTTCCCAACAGTAACTGTTGAACCACAGGGAAACTATAATAACTGTACTACTATAATAACTGTAATAACTGTACTACTATATTAACTGTACTATATTGTGTAGCTCCTTGAGCAGGAGCTACACAATAATGACACCAAAGAACTGTTGGATAGTATATAATTTTATTATTACTCTTTAGTAAGATAAATATTTTAGAGCAGACTTCATATAGAATATACACTCACAAAATTAAAAGATTGCTGAAATAACAGTGAAATCGTAGATCAGCAATATTTTCCTATTCGAGTTCATAGAAAAAGTTTATGGTTTAGAATTAACATCAATTGTTCATTTTAATAGACAAGATTTTGAATGTTATGAAATATATTCTAGTAAATATATTGTGTATGTTTTATGAATTCATATTTATATTCTAAGTTTAAATTTTTTTTTTTAGTATGAAGTAATTACTCAGACTAGTGGCATATTACTCTGACTAGTGGCACAAAAGAAAAAGCTTTCTGCAACTTAAAAATTTCTCATCTTATATTTAGTAAGCAATTATTCAAATTTTTTCTTTATTATTTCATTAATATGTCTATTTAGAATTTAAATCGTTTTCATCCTTTGAGTTTGCTATATTTATTTATACCTAAAATTATGTTTCAATTTTAGATTTTATATATATATATATATATATATATATATATATATATATATATATATATATATATATATATATATATATATATATATATATATATATATGTGTGTGTGTATGTAATATTTTAGTTATATTAAATGTGTGCATATTACGAGTATGCATTAAGTTAAAACCCATCTCAGAAAATGTGAATGATATTAAGGTAAACCTAGTGATATTTTCTAACGAATTAAAAATTTATTTATTGTACTTCTAGGTGCAGGTAGGAGAAATCCATTGTACAAGCAGGTGACTGACTCAAAAATTGAAACCGTCGTCAAAGACTGGTTAAGGCATGCAAATGTTAGGAGTTCAAAACAAAAAGAAAATTGTGTTGGGGAAATTTTATGATTTTGTATTCAATAAAGCCTTTTATTAAAACATTTTTTCTTTCTTTCTTTGTTGCAGTATTAAAAATACATTTATGTTAAAGAATGTGAACACAAACAATTCTGGATTAATTATTGAAGAAGATATTTTTAATGAAAATCCAACTGAAGCAGAAAAGTTTTTATAAAAATAAATTATGATTTTCATAGATATACTTTTTGAAACTTAATTTATTATGTCCTACTAAGTTACTTTTATAAGTAATGATGGCTGAAAAAAGAAAGAGATATGAGATATCTATATATTCAACCAGTATACTGTTGCAGGGTTGGGTTTTTGACATTACAAGCATCAAAAACTGGTTTAAACTGTCAAAAACCTATGACGAATAAATAAGTCTTAATTACAATAGCTATTAAAAAAGAAGAAACTTGTTTTCAAGCAAATTTAAAAGGTAATTCAATATTCAATTTATGTTTTAATTGTGAAATGTATATTTATTAATTAGAAAAATTACATTAAAAAAATTATATATGCACTTATAATAGTTTAGTTTTTCAATTGAAAAATTAGCATTTTGGTTAATTTTCTTTTTTTTTTTAAATTTCAGAATGCATTAATACCAAATTTTAATGTAAAAATATTAGTTTTATTATTATAATATTTAATATTATAATTATTTTTAAATATTTTTACATTAAACATTAGTAGTAATGTTATTATTTAAGTAATATATATCACTTTTTTTGGCAGTTATAATGTATGACAATTGTCATCGTAATAACATCAAAAGTAGTGGTAAATATTAATATTTACATTGTATTTTGGACCTAAATTTCTTAATAAATTTAGAAAAATGAATTGAGCTTAATATATTTCGAACAATTTGCATTCTAATAGGACATTTTCATGCAAAAATAATTGCTACAGAGATTCTAAAACTAAAAGTAAATTTATGGAAGTATAACAAAAGTGTATAAAAATAATAGTTGTAAATGTATTATTATTTATTAAGTAATAATAATTAATAAGTGATAATACATTAAGCTTAATTTATTTTAAACAATTTGCATTCTAATAGGACATTCTTATGCAAAAATAATTGCTACAGAGATTCTAAAACTAAAAGTAAATTTATAGAAGTATAACAAAGAGTATCAAAAAAATAGACACTATTATTTTTATACTCTACTTCCATAAATTTACTTTTAGTTTTAGAACCTCTGTAGCAATTATTTTTGCATAAGAATGTCCTATTAGAATGCAAATTGTTCAAAATAAATTAATCTTAATGTATTATTAATTATTAAGTATTATTACTTAATAAATAATAATACATTTACAACTATTATTTTTATACTCTTTTGTTATACTTCCATAAATTTACTTTTAGTTTTAGAATCTCTGTAGCAATTATTTTTGCATAAAACTTTCCTATTAGAATGCAAATTGTTCGAAATAAATTAAGCTTAATTTATTATTAAGAAATTAAGATTCAAAATACAATATTTTGGAGGGGAATAGTACGTCCTTTAGAGGTCTAAAATATCTAAATCGCGTACCCTCCACATCGAAATTTTCGCTCTTATAGACGTCCTATAGAGCGCCGCTTAGATATCGTAGACGTCTTATGGATCTCAAAGAGAGCACACCTCGGAGCTCCTATAGAGCTCCATTCCACGTGATGTAGATATTTTTCGACGTCTTATAGAGGTACGCGTTTTTATGAGGTGAGGTATTATAGACGTCTAATAGAGATCGGTGTGTTGTGTGGGATCATAAATTGTTCCATTTTTAAACATGAGGTTTTTTTGATTAAGTGAAGGAAAGTAAACAATTTTTTTTTCTATACAATAAAATGACCATTTTTTCAAGATTAATTACACTTTTCTTAGTAGATGTATACGGAACTTTTTCTTGTGTTTTCCAAAATAATAGTCACAAAATTATTAAATAAAAATAAAATATTTTAAAGACTGACAATATATGAGAATAATTTTAACTCCGCATATTCACGATTACGGTATACGTGCATTACTTTTCAGCCTACCTACGTATTTTAATGATGTTTTTAAAAAACAAGATTGCAAAATTTTGGAATTTAAAATCATCTAAACACATTTTCCTATTTTTCCTATATAATTCTCGAGTAATGATCTGTCCTTTTTGCTGCAAACGCACTGAATATTTAAAAATATTTCACATACTTTTCGGATCATTTATATTTTCAAACATGCGAACCAGACCGGAGAAAAATAAGGTAATTATGTTCTGTAATGGTCGATAGTAAGCACTGAGATAATTTTTCTTTCAGAAGACATTTCGTATTACCGAATCGTATGTTTCTAATTGCATCAACAAGAGTTACACTTTTTCCTCATTCGCAGAGTTATTATAAAAATTTCGGAAACATCTAATCTGTCTCCGAAAAATATTAGAATTTTCTACCAAAATACGTAGTAGATTTCGCTGAAGATAGTTTTTTCCCAAATATTTTCTCGCAGTTTGCTTATTACTAAATCTTGCTTAATGTGTAACAACATCACACTTCTAATATCACCGACACTATAAAAAAAGTATAACGTTCTAGAAAATAGCTTCAAATACATTAGTATTTTTGTATGTTTTCGTAATAATAACGTGAACTGGAGAAATGATTCAAATAGACTTTATTCATAATAAGACATAAAAATGAACAAATGAAACTGTATAATTTTTTTCTACTTAATCTCAGCTCTGAATATCTATCCAATATGTTAGAGGTATCTTAAAACTACTATATGTTTCGTTGCTAATTGTTCAGTCTTTATTTTCTAATTTAGTTTAATGATTTTGTATTGTTATTAAGCACAATATTTTCTTTTCCAATTATCTTGCTATCCATATACTGTCATCTATGAAAATATAAAAGTATGCTGCTCTTTATAGAGTAAATTAGAATTTTTATTGTAAAAAAATACAAATTTTAAGAAAAATTGTAAAGTGGAAATAGTGTGAATCCCAATTATTTACATAGTTTTATTTTTTACTACAAAAATTAGACAACCTTTCTTTAAACTAGATCCGATTTTTTGGGGGGTTTTAGAGATAATAGTACAGAACTATAATATTAAAATATTAAAAAAAACTAGATAAATTTCCGCGATTATAATTAAAACAACATTAATATAAAATTCTTTCATCCAAAAAATTCCTAAATTGTTCAAATATTAATACAGCTAACCTCAATTTTTAGTTTCTAGAAGAAATTTAGGTTGTTTTGATTTCAACCCATATTTATATGCCTCCGGACAGTATATAATTTATTCCTAACAGTTTTCCTTCGTGATGTAAAGATAATCTGTTTTCAGATAATCAAGAGTTTAGAATATCTTTAAACCGTTCATCTAGTTCTTTATTAATTTTTGGTCAATTCCTTTTTCTGTTCTGAACGACACAGGAAAAAAAAACTAAATAATGTATTTCTAGATTCACATTTTGTATTTTGTCATAAGCTTTATTTCTGTGAACAAATTATGCTCTCATACTGTCAGAAATGGTGTTAAACAATTAAAAATTAAAATACCCTACGGGGAAATCGAATGATTTTCTTTTATGCATTCATCAGTAAATGTTTAAGACGCCGTAGAGGTTTTTCTGTTAATGTAAACAAAGCAAATTCTTTACCACACGATTGACAGAAATCGTCTACACAAATTTACATCCACCAAAATTTACCTCCAAAATTCCACCTCTTTTAAATAATGATCTTAAATTTATTATTTTTAATGCCTATATCATATTTGTTCATTTTATTTAACAAAAATGGATATCGTACCACATTAACTTTCTAACCAGATTGAATTTTAATAGAGACTGGCTTTTTTAATGGAAAAAAAACAAACTTTCTGACCCAAAATATTTAGTGTTCCTCTTTTTTGATTGTTTTTGAGCCAGTCACGAGGGTAATATTGTGATCTATTTTTGGCTTTGATGAGTCTATGGTCCTCTGCAGTCATCATTCCTTTAAAACGGTTATTCTCAAACTTTTTATACCTACGCCCCCTTTGATTACCATCAGACTTTACCTCCCTCCCCCAAAAGGCTCAGAAGACAAGTAACTATAGACTAGTAAAAGAGTAGTAAACGACTAATAAAATATCTGCTCAAGAAAATTTTTGCTAATCATCTTGACCCCCTCCCTTCACCACCCCATGCCTCCCGCTGGGGGAGGGTGAGGAACCCTTAAGGCTGAGAACAAGTACTCCAAATTATAAATAAGTGAGGAACTATTGAATTTGGGTTCGAATTTTTGGCGATTTGTGAAAAATGTGAGATTACATACGAAAGGAAAATTTATTCTGGTAGAATACTAAAAAACCATGTGCTTAGGCACGAGGGTTGTCAATAATAATATATTAACAGAAACCAATCTACTGTTCGCAGCTACCATTAATCACTAAACAGGCTGTTTTGAATGTGTTTTGTTTAGAATTCATTCGCGTATGCTGAAACTTTTTAGGCAATAATTTTTTATTCTCTATAACATACAAATGAGTAAGAGATCTCTCACAGTCCTAAATTAGAAAAGGGCTGTTCGATTGTTCACTGAAATTGAAAATACTAAACTAATCGCATAGAGTTATAATGAATCTGAATTTTTTCCGAAATTTTTAAAATAAGCCATTTTGATAAACCTATTATCTGAAATGACCGAAAGAAACTTTTTTAGATAATTTCCTTTTTCAAATATTTTATGTCATTTAAGAGAATTTTTCAGTGCTTTAATTTTCCATACTTGCAATTTCTATATCAGCTACGGAATCTACTATTTTTAAACTGCCTTGATATGGCATTGATAAATGGAACGTTTAGGATTTGAATTAAGACTCGCTGCCAAATCGGTAACGCATATTAGAAGAAATATTGAACATGTATAAAAAATAAAGATAACAAAATCACTTGCCATTAGAAGATTGGAGCTAAAAATTACGCTTTAAAATATGAGATTCGAAGTGTAAAATTTTGAAAATAAATGGCAATTTTAGCGCCGTTTCAGCAAATGCTTTGAAAGATTTTGATAAATATTATTTGTGAAATTCTGGAAATGCTCCCAAAGATTTGGAGACATTTCCAAGCGTAAAGTGGAACATTTATCACGGGAAATTTTTTTTTATTTTCAAGAGGAATGATTGTATTCTTTGTTACATGTAATTTACAAAAAATATATATAAAATGTTGAGTTTTATAAAATACCTATAAAGCAATTTTCTGAACGTTACAACTTCCATCTTTCTATTTGTTTGCTATTTAGTTTAACATCTTAATAAAATTATATTTTCAATTCTTTTAAAAGCTATTTGAATTTTTTTACATTTCCTGCACTTAAACCTAGCTTAATACTGCTGAATTAACCCTGACTTTCTCTGTATTTTATACAATTTAGTCACATTTATATTTTTCGAAAATAAAATTACAATTAAACCATAAAAGTCCTTTTAATTGAATCCTTGGGGATAAAATCAACTAATGCACACATTTAAAATTTAAATATAGTATTTTAAGTGTTT
>OU015500.1:52108532-52243532 GCA_907164885.2 Dolomedes plantarius | reverse complement strand
CACAAAATAATGTTTTTAATTTTGCTTTTTGTAGCTAATAAGTGAATCTATGTCATCTTAATTTTTAACGGTAAAAATTCTTCTGTAAAATTGAAGCTCGGACTTACGTCTAATAAAGGATATTTTTTTTATTGTTATCCTTTCAAAACATAAACAGAAATGGAAAATTTAGGGGATGGTGGACTTTCAAATTACCAAAAAATGGAACAAAAGTTAGAATTTTATGGATATATTAATAGTTTAAAAATATGGAAATATTGGAATAGAATTCATTTAAAATATATAGTGGATAATAAATTGAAAACTTAATGGCTTTTGAAAAGAAAGTATAAAATATAGGTGAATAAAACATCTTTTAAATGGCTTTTTCTCAAAATCAGTAGTTTCCAGATATGAATGTCTTTCAAATGCTCCTTGAGTCAGAACTTTTGACTCATTTTATAAAATTTATAGTAAAGACTCCTATAATAAATTAAAATAAAGTTATGTATCCATTTTAGGTTTCGACATCATTGAGATTATCAAAGTTTAACTAAAGTGTAGAATAGTACAAAAATTTCACGAAAATTCAGAGTACAAGCATAAAAAAATTTCCTAAAATTTAACTATTCAACGAAATTAAAAAGTAATACATAACTCTGTTCAAAATGTATTTATCAGGTATATAAATGCAAAATTAAGAGATGAAGTTAAGAATTGGGTCGCACGGAGCATAAAAAAATTAATTTCAATTTGTAAAATACAATTTTTTAAATATTTTTATAAATATATAAGGTGTTTCATATAGTTATACTTTAATGAAGGGATATGTAAAATTTCATAACTCTAAGGTAAAAATATCAAAAATTTCAAAAATCGCTGTGTAATGTCCACCATCCCGTTAAAGTAGTTAGTAGAAAAAATGAAATTTATTCTACAATGTATGATTTAGTATATTTCATTTATATAAAAATATCAGACTTATAAAATTCTACTCACACAAAAAATTTGGTTTACCTATAGATGAAAATAAATTCGTTAAGAAGCAATTAGGATCAGAAATGCAAACAGTCAGGGTAACATAAATGGAGGACGGCTGTTTTTTACCTTGTTTTTCAGTTCTTTAATGACCCACCGACAGTTGATTAACTTACAAATATATACTGCATTTGTTCAAAATTTCGCAATAAATAATCTGTAAATTATACATTATCATGAATGTAGTCATTTTAACCGTATTCATGATTTGTAGATGCGCGCCTATGTATCAGAAGCAATCTCTCTTTTCACACACAACCCTCAAACACTTTTTTCCAATATAAAACGCCACATGAATGGGTTTAAACCAGCGGTGGTCGACGTGTGCCGCGAAAGCTATTGTCAAATTGGAACACCATTTTATTTCGAAGTGTGAAAATATAGAAATTTGCTTAAATCTAAAAGTTTTTATTATAGGTTTTATATTGGTGAGTTTTCAAAGTTGTGTTAAAAAAAAATTGGGGATAAATTATTAACTTGCTGTTAAATCAAGCATTCCTAACAAACTTTTAGATGGAATAAAAGTAAATTAATTTGAGACTATAATCGATAATTAGTACACTTTTATGTTCACTAATTAAAAAAAAAGTAAATTAAAAATATTGGTTTATTGTAAACTTAGTTACCAAATTTTACATTACTTTTTGTGTTTTTAAAAACCTCTATGCTTAAAATATAATTTAAAACAATTTAAAATGTTTGCATCTGCGTTTCAGATAAAAATAAAAGAACTACTTCTATATTAAAAACAACTATAAAAAATCTGTTGCTGTTTTCTGTACTTTATAATTGCTTTATTATGTTCAATTTATTTTCTCCAATATGTTACCAATATGATGAATTTTCCATGTTTCCATTTGGCAAATACACTAAAAACAATTCGGCTACCACTGGTTTTAACCAATAAACAGGCAAAAAGTAATACACTAATAGGCCATAAATTGTCTCAAAAAACACCTTCATAACATGTAACATTTTCCAATAATTATAATTATCCAAGAATTATAATTATAGCTGAAATTTAGGGGATTTAGCAGAAAGTCCTTAGTTGTATTCAGCTCCCCACAATTTCCTATTTGCTCTTTAAAACTTTCAGCGACTGAGACGAATTTTCATTTTAACACCTTTAAGTTTCAAAAGCGCAACTGTCAGATATTGTCATCCTATACTCCTGCGTTCATAAGTTCCTGAGATGAAAAATTAATGCTGTCGTTGCTAGGTGATGAATGTTGTCGGATCAAAATAATTCTTTCCTCTCCCGCTAATAACTTAACTGACATCTTCACAGAAATTTCGCTGTGGACCACACATAATGAAGAGTAGCTGATTGCTGATTGCTTCTAATAGAGTTTGCAGTAATTCATAATTGCCGCACTTCTAGTTCCGGTAAACCTATATTTAAAGAAAAATTTCCCTTGAAAGAACTTAATTTTACTCTAAAAGCTATGGGTCTTGGTAAATCTCTAGGCTCTGACGGCATTCATGGTACTGTGATTAGTCATCTTGGCCCTTGTGGTATGCAGAGACATTTGGACCATTTTAATCTCTCTTGGAGTCTTGGACGACTCCCCCGTGAATGGAAGAGAGCCTATCCGGGCTCTCCTAGAAGCTTTATTTTCCCTATCTTAAAGCCTGGTCAAGATGCTAGCTCCCCTGAGAACTTTAGACCTATTGGCCTTGACCTCCTTTGTTTGTAAACTCATGGAGAGACTTATTCTATCCAGGTTAAATCTCCATATGTATTCTAGTAATTTACTGCCGGGAGAACAATATGGTTATATGCGAGGACATAGCACTATCGACCAGATTTTGTTTTTCTGCCACAGTGTCCGGGATGCTCAGAACATAAAGCCAACTAACCATTCTGCTGCTGTCCTCGTGGACATGTCTAGGGCATTTGACAGAGTTTGGCGACAATTATTGATTACCAAACTTCAGGATTTATTTGACATTAAGGGCAGAGCCCTTCCCTGGATTTCAGACTTTCTGTGGAACAGATCCATTAAGAGTAAAATACAATAATTATTTGTCCGATGCCTTTCGACCTTAAACAGGATGTTCCGCAGGGTTCCATTTTAAGTCCCGTCGTGTTTTCTCTGGCATTGAAAGAGAAATTGCTAAATATTTTAATGTGGGAATCTTTGCCGATGATGTCATAATCTGGCACTCTGGCTCTGACAATAGTGCAATTGAGCTTAATCTCAGCTGTGCTCTGGGAGAGGCTCATCATTTCGCAGAGCATTATAAACTGACTTTTAATGCTTCAAAATCATCGGTGACTTTCTTTACTACTAGCAAAAACCTCTACAATTACCAGCCTTTTATCTTCATGAACGGAACTCAATTAAAGTATGTTAAAAATGCTAAATACCTGGGTTACATCTTGGACCAGGAAATCACAAGGAATAAACCCATTTAAGGCCAGGTAGTCAAGGGTTGAAAAAAACTCAATATACTTAAATTTATCTCTAGTCGTGAATGGGGAGCAGAGGCTAGCACCCTTCGAACAACCTACATTTATCTTGTTAGGACAATACTGGAGTATGGTTTTCCCATCTATTCTTGTGCGTCCAATACCAATCTGAATAAACTTGAAAGGGTGCAGCTGAACGCTGCTGGAATCATTACAGGACTTCGACACAGTTGTCCAAATTACATTGTGCTCAATGAAAGTAATCTACCTCTTTTTTCGTTGAGAAGAACTTATCGCCTCTCAAAATACTATAACAAGATTTACAGTTACAATGATAAGCATAGAACTTCTGCATACCTTCATGTTTGGACAGACAAATAGTGTTGGAGGAGGCATAGCCCCTTTTCCTTTGCAAAAATGCTGGGTCTGCCTTCTGCTAATGTGGGGCCCCACTCTCTTTAAATCATCTGGGCTTCGTTTTGGAACTTGATGGGATCTATTTTCATCCAAGATCATTTAACTAGTGTTATAAAAAACACTTGAGATTCCGACCCTCATCAGAAAATGGGCTCTAGAGACTATTCATTGAATCCCTCAATCTTCTTAGAGATATCTACCGATTGCAGCAGGGGTGATGGGGGAATTTCTGGTAGTGGAGTGCACATACCAACTCCTACTGTGGAATTTAAGCTGTGGAATTTAAGATTAAAAATCCAGACTTCTGTTCGGTTTTTAGATCAGAGCTTATTGCTATCAAGAAGGATTTGCAGTATGCGTGTAATGTTAAGAATCAATTTCACAATGTCTGGATTTTAACTGACAGTCGTGCTTCAATTCATCACCTCTCTAATTGGACTATTATTGGGGGCCAGACTAGCCTGGACATTTTAGATCTTCTTGACCGCCTTTACTCTGGACACACTATTCGTTTTCAGTGGATCCCTCGCCATGCTGGAATTGACGGTAATGAAAGGGCCGACTTTTTAGCCAGGACTGTTGCTGAGGAGTACGTGAGCCTTTTCGAAGCTCTTACTTTTATAGAGATTTACTCCCTTAAGAAGATAGAACAAAACCATCTTTGGAGAACTCCTTGCCACCCATGGTACTTTGGAAGAAGTCCGTATGGGTCTTTCCATCTCAATTCCAGAAAATATCAAATAGCCTTCTCGCGCTTCATGAGTGGTCATATTAGAGCACTCACTTTGCGTGAGGGTCAGATCTTCCCGGAGTGCCACTGATTATCTGCTGACATGGCCTCCCCTGCCCATCTTTTGGCTTGTTTGGGTTTAACAAAGGACGATGTCCTTCGGGACTCTCTACTGTTTTTAGACTTTTTAGATATTTTTGGTTCCATGGAGATTGTCTAGCCTTGCTAGACAATCTGGGATCAGTAAAAAAAAGTGTGCAGTTCGTAACTTACTAACTTCTGAACTGCTGATTATTGCGTGAGGCCCAGTTTTTAATCATCAGTTATCTTACAGGTTCCGTGCTTTGATGAAGGTTCCTATAGAGGGCCTCTACTCTCGATTTTATATAGGGCAAAACATTTGTTTCCAGTTATTTTCAGCGGGAGCGTCCGTATGCAGAGTGCAACATTTTCGTAATTTTGAATTCTTTTTTATTTACATGTAAGCTTTGAGTGTTCTAAGCAGTTTCTATTCATATCTACACCCTTTCTAATGCAGGTCTGATTTTCTAACCCGTGTTGTCCTTTCCATTCATTGTTATTCATGATTTAGCTGTGGTAAACTAGCCATTATACTGGAATACAATACGAAAAAAGCAGAAGTTGATGTAGTAGATCCAATGTGCAGCTATTACACGGTATACCGCATATCACGAATGTGGATAATCTCATTGTTTTTTTGGTTTTTGGACATAATAGGAATCCATTCGCAAGTTGTCCTTAGATCCAATAATCCGAACAGTTTTGAAATAAGGCTATTGTATCTGCATTCTTTGGCGTTTAATTATAAATATATCTCAATATGATCACCATTTTATATCTTGTCATAAAACGTAGAATTGTTATTTTCAATTTGAAAGAAAGAAAGCTTATTACAAAAGGAATAATCAAGGTTGGAAATGACGTTGCACTTTATGCCACGCGTGCCGGCTGGTGTTCCAAAAATTCGCAAGCACGCTGAAAAGTTAAAGTAACTTATTCAACACCTCATAGTTTCATGCGTAATGTTGTGTGTTAGTTAAAAGTTGCATGATAATCGAACTTAAAACAAAGATTTAGCTTCAGAATTAAAACTTGCTCGCAATTTCTTAATGTAAATTCAATTTACACTTTACATTGTCTATTCATAAGCTAAAGTAGTTAGAGATTTGTCTCTTGATCTAAAATCTTATATGAATTAAATAATTTTGTGTTTCAGATCTGATCTAGATATTTTACTTACTATTCAAGTTTAGGGACAAAAAAGTATTTGTTATTAATACAAATAAATAATTTATTGTATGATTACTACTTATTCCAGTAATTATTGAGTTGTCTTTCCAAATTCGTGGGTATTAGTTTTTTATGGCGTATGTACCAATTTTTGAATTTTTTATTACATTATCTGATTTATAATGAAAATTGTATGGTTTTATTTTACTTCTAATAGCTTTAAAGTGATCAACAGTATCTGAATATTCTTAATATGTTCATCCTCTAACTTATATAGTTTATTACCAAAATTTAGATTAATTTAATAAATTGTTTCTTTTGCCTAAACAACAGTTCTTCAAGCAGATGATGACTATCGGACCAATTCCGTGAAACCTACATTGTTTGGTACACCACGACTTAATCCATTTAATTGGAATACAACACCTCTTATTTCGATGTGTAATGTTGCGTGTTAGTTAAAGTTGCTTAAGAACTGGACTTCAAACAAAGACTTAGCATGAAAACTTGCTCGCAATTTCTTAATTAAATTTCAATTTACCATTTACATCAACTATCTATAGGCTAAAGAAGTTTAAGATTTCTTTTGATGTAGAATCTAGTAATAAATAAATAATTTGTTTTTTTAGATTTCGTCTAGTTATTCTACTTACGAGGAAATCCTAGGGCCAAAAAGATATTTATTAGGAATACCGCAATTCAGAATTTTTAACCGACCCCAGCGTTTAGCTTAAACTGTTTTTTTAACCTGAAGACTAGCCGAAGACTGAATTTCACCTGTTTGGGTTATTATTATGGATCTGGGTGCCGGATAGACAGTACAGATCTGCCATCCAACCCCAGACCCCTATAAATACGGAAAAAAGTATTTACTGTCTGATCGTTACTTATTGAAAAAAAATTGAGTTCGCTCTCCAAATTCGTTGGTACAAGATTTTTATGACTCATAAAATTAGAAAAAAAGAGACTATCTGTAAGTGCTCAGAACCAAGTATGCTGATAGTTTGTGCTGATACTGTTTTATAAATTTAAAATTACGGTATAAATGAAGAAGAGACAATCTCAAGAACATGTGCACAATAGGAGAAAGGGATTAGGTAGAAAACGTGAAAGAACGGGATAAATATATGTATTCAGTGTCTAAATAACTGTAAAATTGTTAACATTTAAATAACACTCTTTTATAGAGTGCAATACAGTCAATAGAATACAGTTAATGTTGTTTTGCGTTTTATACAATGTAGTGGCAAATTCAGTATAACGAAAAGCTGCAATAGTTTAAATTTTTCCCTGATTGAATATCGATTATGGATTCCTAAATTATTAAATCAGCGAATGTTATACATGAAAATGTAAATTTTGGATTATATTTGCTCCACGTATCATTATTTGGCAGTTTTAATTAGCTAAGTGTTTTAGGTTGGTTAGTTTTCAGAGTTAGAAACAACTTCAGTACACAAGGTTTAATTATACCGGGCATTTCAAGGCCCATTCTGAACAAATACAAACAATATGTATATGTATATGTATATATATATATATATATATATATATATATATATATATATATATATATATATATATATATATATATATATATATATATATATATATATATATAACTACTTTTTGGAAGCATTGCTTAATTTATACTTTCACAAAATTACACCGGGGATAACACTATGAAAATATCCCAACATTAATATAATGCAGATCCATAAATTATAAGCCGCATAAAAAGTTTGTTTTACTAGCATTTAACTATTAAAAAAGTACTGCGCGATGTAATAACTCGCATTCAAAAAAACTCTGCAACAAGAAAGTCATTTCACGCAGTAATGCGATTTAAAATTATGTTTCTTTTCTTTCTCTGCTCCCTTATGATTTGGTCCGAAAGTTAATCAAAATTTAATTAAGAATCGGGGAATATTTAATTTAAACTTTCTCGAAAGAGATGAGAAATTTTGCATGATATTAATGGCATAATATTTTAGAAGATTGAGATTGTGTTTAGCAACCTTTAAAAATAATGTCGACATTTTAGGGACGTCTGCATTGACATCGAATTATCCTGAAAGATGGAATTAATAATGTTCGTAGCATTTTTTAAACAATTTAGGTTGTGATAGATATTACCATCTGTGATAAAATATGCATGTATACAGAAAGAAACACATTTTCATAAAAATATATGTATATTTTCTAATAAACTGTCTGTCTTTGTTTATTTTTTTTCTTCGGGTTCTAATATATTAAAAAATATTTGCCCCCACACCATAGTGTTTCTAAATATACCATACGACAGATCCCTTAGATTCAATACTTGAATATTTGGATCCGTTAAAAAATGTGAAACCTACAAAAATGTGCTGGACTTTCAACACACTGTACCGGTTAATAACACATGAAATCGTGAGATCTTATTCGTGATTTTTTATAGGCAATACAATAAAATCAGTGACTTTCTTACGACGACTTATTTTCAACACAGTGTACCACAGGAAGGAACATTTAATTATCTGTGTTAAACTCCAGGCATGGTAGGGAATTCGATTAATATTTACGAAGCATGATGACATCGAATGTTATTATTACTGTACATCTAAAGTGTGACGGCATCCCAATATACTGTATTCGTGAAACAATCAGTATTGTAAGAAAATCAAGGTCCAGCTTTTAGATAGCTTTCTAAGATTCCAATATGTAGGGTTTTGTTAATTCCTTAAGTTCGTTAAGAGCACAATATAAAATTTCTCTAGTGTTTATCAAACAAAACGACTTCTTGTGTTACTAAAAATATTCAATTTATAATTGGGTGATCCATACTTTGATTTTAAGCTAATTTAAGGTGCTCTAATGGGCTTTTAAGGTTTTATTAAAATTTACTTTAATAATTTTTTGTTTCTTTATTTAATTGTACCTGTGTAACCAACAGTTTCGAATGGAGGACTTTCAGTATTAAAATTCTATACTTCCATACCTCCTGATTGATAAGAGGAAAAAGAACTCAAAACGAACTCTAAATTATAAAAATTAATTATTTTTGTTCATGAAAAAAAACAAGACATCTTTCTTTGCTGGGACTTGGGGAAAAAACATATCAAGGATCAAGTAACAGTAGGCAAAAATGGTTGCAGAGAATGTTGCCATTATACACGACAGAAAACAGAGAGGGTTAAATCTTGCAAACACAAGAAATAAAAGGAAAGAATATCACTGAAAATTTTTTTAATTTATTCTTGAAATTGGAATGAAACTGAACTTTGGAAAGAGTACAGAAATACCCGACGAGAAGACTATAGAAAAAAAAGCTAAAAAATAGTGCATTGTACTACAAGAGGATAGGAATAAGGAGAAAAATTTATGTCGTTAACCATTTTGGTTGCAGGCCCATTTTGGTTATCGGCTTTTAGTTATCGGCTTTTAAAATTCGTAAGGAGAGGGGTTTTTTTTAGTTATGTTATAGTTAATATTTTTTAGGTTGTCTTTTCTTCAGTTAATTTATTATCTTCAATGTTTTCTAGTGTTCTGACAATTTGTCAACTGTTTTTGATCGTAATATTTCGTAATTAAATAAAGATGCATGATGTATGTTTTCTTAATATAATGATTTTGCAGTCTGTTATTAGGGAACAAAAAATTGGAGATATAATCCCAACTTTTTAAAGTGCATTTATCGATGTTGTGCCATTGAAGGTTTAGATAGAACAATGGACCAAAAAACGTTCGGTACCACAATCTGCAAGCATAAGCAATACATGAACTTTGATTTTTAGAATTTTATGAAAATTAGCCAATATTATTAATTATGTATACATATATATGTCTATGTATATAAGTAAAGCCTCATTTATATCTTGTGTTAGGTGAGCGGATGTTAATATCTGAAAAGAATACAATTCTGAATAACTGAAAAAGAATACAATTCTGCTTAAAGATGGCTAAAAATATTAAAATAATGCATTGTCATCGTGTTATGAGCTATTCTAAAAGTTTCAAATGTCTAGCTAGTCGGGAAGTTAGTCAAAAATCGATTGCAAGATTTGTACCGGACAAACATACACACACACACACAAACAAACAAGAAAGTGAGTTAATTAAAACATGTAAAAAATATAATTCTTTTATAGGTAAAGTATTTAATCTGAATTTTGTGCGCATGAAGTGGCCTTCATCTCCCAGGCCTACTTATTACAGTGAGTGACTTCAGTAATCTGTAATATGTCCCTCAACATGCGCATAATGGTGTCAACACAGAACACAAGGAGAACGTTGCCATTCCCACTTCAAAAATATGAAAAATCAGAGATATATTACCTTGCTATGAGGGAAATAAACGGAGAGAACATGGAGAGAAGAAAAGTTATGAGATAAGAACAGAAGAGTATAAAAACACCACAAAACAGAATTTAAAAAAGCAACAGATCCAAAAAATACTTTCAAAAATTTTATCTATCATTTTATTTAATTCGTAATATTTCTTTACTTTTTTTCTCTTTTACTGTAGGTTTTATCCTCACTTTACCCCCTTCTTGGTTTTGTATGTCTCATACTTTACAGTTTTACTGTTTCGGAAAAAAGGCAACGTTTTGGTTGAGATCACGTGGACTACGTTGCTGGAATGTTGAGTGATTTGTTACACGTCATCCGAAGACGAAGGGTGGTATATTTGAGTCGCGTATTTTATTTGAAATAACACTAAGTTCCTGAGGAGTTTTTTAAACTCATAAATATTGTTTCGGAGATTTTAGTTCTATTTATTTATCTAGTCGTTGTTAAATTACATTCTAGACGCCCCACAGTCCTGTATGAAAATCTGAGGTACAGTTATTAATTAATGATATAAAATGGAAACCTTAAAAGTATTGATACGTAATTGTTTCTGTATCAAAAAAGATCCCCATCTACATTTCAAATTTTCTAAAAAATGGAAATCGCTAAATATTTAAATGAATTTTGAAACGAAAAAGGCAGCTTCGTCACTTCATAAAGTATAGTTTATTTTATAAATCCACAGCAATCACTATTTCCCAAATATACACTGGTTTCTTTAGCAGAAGTTATACAATTGCTGAAACTCGTTGATATGTGTTTGTATTCAAAGTTTTGAAGTAACAGTTTATGCAGCTGAACATTACATCAAATGTTTTAGCTAAATTAACAATTAATTATAACTAATTGTAATAAATAATTATTTATAATAGTTGTCTTATTGACAAAGACTTACCACTGGTTAAACGAAATATCAAAAGAATGTTATCTATAGAAATTCAATTAAAACTTCGTATATGCATAAATTTATTAATTAATAGAAAAAAACATTTTTAATGAATTTTTAAGAAATTTTAATTTTATATGAAGACTAATAAAAAAATAAACCACGTCAGTATTTACGGGATTTTGACAAATAATCTTAATTACATACATAGAAAACATAATTGATGTCTGATTTTTATGTTTAAACTGTAATAAGTAATTTTTATTACGATGCATTTATATTATTCATAGCTCAAGTGTTTTTTCAGCTTTATCTTCTTATGAAATTAATTAAGATCCGAACAAATCCGATGCCGTTTAATGAAGAAAATAGTGCATAAAAAATACATTTTAAAGGACGGAATTAAAGACTTACATTTAAACTTTTGTTTCATTTTTTTCTCGTTATATCCATGAGACATTTTAATGAAAGAAATCGAAAAAAAAAAGATCAAATGCCAATCTAAATTTTCATCTGCTTCAAAGAATGGCTACCACCATAAAAATTAATTATGAATTTCCATTTTGCATTAATCCGATAACTTCAAATTTCCATTAAAATATATATTAAAATGTATTATTTCCCCTTTAAAGTGAATGGCGAGAAAGAATAATTAGTTCTTGAAAACTCATAAACGTTGATAATATCTTTTGTGAACTACGTAATTTACGTTAGAAATGTTGAATATTTTATTTATACTTGAAAGTAAATTGTTACGATTTACTTAAAATTAACATAAATACTCGTGCCTAAATCTTAGGCAAGGAAGACAAATTATCACCGTCAATGCAGATTAAAAAATCTAATTTGAAACGCTGCAAGGAAATAATCTGCATATTTTTTTATACGTACAGGGTATAAATTTGATGCATATTTTGTACGATGTATTTAAACTTTTTGTTTTGGGAATTTTAAGTCGGAAAAATTATTTATCGTCCATAATGCAATTTTTAAAAAAAATCTAATTTGAAACGACGCAAAGAAATAATCTGCATGATGATTTTTTTTATAAATATAGGTCATAAGTTTGACATGCATTCTGTATGATTTATTTTTTAAAAACAATTGAGGGAATTTTAATCCAGGAAGAGAAATTTCCACCAATAATGCAGATTAAAACATCTAATTGGAAAGCCTGAAAGGAAATTATCTGCATTTTTTTATACGTACAGGGTATAAATATGATGCATATTTTGCAAGATATATTTAAACTTTTTGTTTTGAAAATTTTAAGTCGGGAAAAGAAATTTTCCCCCATAATGCAGATTAAAAATTCTAATTTGAAACAATGAAAAGAAATAATCTGCATGATATTTATTTATAAATGCAGGTCATAAGTTTGATACGTATTCTGAATGATGTATTTAATGAATTTTCGGGGAAATTTTAAGCCAGGAAGAGAAATTACCACCAATAATGCAAATTAAAAAATCCAATTTGAAGCCTTTCAAGGGAATAATCCGCATATTTGTTTTATAAATACAGGGTATAAATTTGATGCATATTTTGTACGATGTTTTAAACTTTTTGTTTTGGAAATTTTAAGTCAGGAAAAGAAATTATCCCCATAATGCTGATTTTAAAAAAATCTAATCCGAAACGATTCAAAGAAATAATCTGCATGATATTTTTTTTTGTAAATACGGGTAATAAGTTTGACACGCATTCTGTATGATTTATTTAAAAACTTTTTGGAGGAATTTTAAGCCAGGAAGAGAAATTACCACCAACAATGCACATTACAAAATCTAATTTCAGAAATCATGCAAGGAAATATTCTGCATACATTTTTATAAATACAGGGTATGCATTTTATGCATATTTTGTATGATGTATTTAAACTTTTTTAGTTTGGGAATTTTAAGTCGGGAAAAAAGATCCCGCATAGTACAAATTAAAAAATCTAATTTGAAACTGTGTAAAGATATAATCTAAAAGAATTTTTTTTAAAATACAGGTCGTAAGTTCGACACGTATTCTGTATGTTGTATTTTGAATTTTTTTTTTTTTTTGGGGGGGGGGGGTGGTATTTTAAGCCAGAAACATAAATTACCACTGCCCATAATGCAGATTAAAAAATAACTAATTTAATACGATGCAAAGAAAATATCTGCGTTTTTACAGGTATGGATTTGTTGCTTATTTGGTATGATGATTTAAACTTTATGTTTTGGGAATTTTAAGTAAGGATAAGAAATTAACACCCATTATGCAAATTACAAGAATCTAATTTGAAACAATGTAAAGAAATAATCTGCATGGTATTATTTTATAAATACAGGTCATATATTTGACACGTATTCTGTATGATCAATTTAAACTTTTTTTGGGGGGAATTTTAAGTCAGAAAGAGAAATTGTCACCAATAACGCAGATTAAAATATCTAATTTAGAACGCTGCAAGGAAATAATCTGCATTTTTTTATTAAGTACGAGGTAAAAATCTGATACATATTATGTATGTATTTAAGCATTTTGTTTAGGGAACTAAGAAATATATTTGTTACAAAATAAGTTTTACACGTAATGTAAATGAATGGGTACTAAAGCAGTCTTTCATAGCACGTATTACATTTCCATCTTTTTCTTGAAACTTGCCAGTTGGTAGCATTCATTGATATTCTGTACAGGAGTGTATCCCCTGCTGAAATTATGTTCCTAAACTAATTTATGCAACTAAGTTACATGGTATTAATAAAATGTTTATCCGTTGTTTTGCATCAGTCGTCGTGTATACTCATTACTAATGCTTTATGTACTATTTCAGACCGTTGGTGTGAAGTCTAATTATTGTCCTGTGTTTGTAGCAACCACCTGCTGACAATGGAGCTCGATGCAATTAATGACTCAAATCGAAATGAAGTATTCGTATGACACGTGTTCGATCATGCAAATAAACTCTGTGACGATTTATTTGGCCCTTTGTGTTATAGATTCATAAAATTATTTTTTCCTAAATTACGTTATAATATTTTATTTTCTTTTGACAATCTTTTGAAGTTGAATTTTTAAGTACAAAGTTCCGACCTTCCATTTTAAAGTGTTTTTTAGAAGATCTGTCATATAGTATTAACGTCAATTGTAAAAATTTAATCTATTAAAACAAAGAAAAATGATTGAAAAAACAAAACTATTCTGCTTTTGTATAACATAATTGAACATTCGTATAATGGTTTCACATCTTATCAAGTATGTTTATGGTAAACGAAACAAAATTCATAAAATGTCAAATATTACGAACAAAACCTGATCTAAAGCATACGTCAGATATTTGCAGAGAAAGGGAAAAGAAACACTTTAAAATGTAGTTACCTAAGTTAAAGCATGCTCTGATAAAGACAGTTCTCTACATTTTAAAGAACATATATTGTAAAAACTACATACTGCCTACATCATATAATGGTTAGCGCCTCCCCCAAAGCGGACTTGGGTTTGATCCGCATTAAGGCATGGATCGAACCTGTGCTGTGTTGGTATACATATAGGGTGTTCCGATACTAAATTAACCATGTATGTGATGTGAACCTGAAAATGTCGTAAGTACCTGCCACGTAGGATTAAAACAAGGAATACATGTCTTCCCACTCATAACTGTGACAAATCTGGACACATTTGATAACTGTAACAGGGTTATCGTTCCCAAAAATTGAATGTCTTTTTAAAGATTAGCCATTTTCATCTTTAACACTCTGCAGACACTATAATACCCGTTGAAGGTGTTTCAGCATTGAGAGAATCATTTATATCTATTATTTTATGTCATCATATTGAGATAACTTAGCATGCAGATGTCATACCAAGGTTAGGTTTTTAAACGTTTAAGCTTAATGATTTGTTTAATTAGATATAGATTAATGCAATACCAACTTCATAAAAAACCTAAAATAGGAATATTATATCACAGGATATCTGTGGAACAACTGATTTCGCAGATTTTTTACCGTTTTAATTACACATATCTCCAATAAATATTCCTATTTAAATATGAAAATTTGAAAAGACCATTAATATGTTATCATAATATAGTTGTTTTATGTGTTGAGACTCATAATTTAGATTAGGCGAACTAAAATCGGAAGATAGTACAAAATGAAAATCTTTCATATAATTTATGCTTGGGCATAAAAATCAAAAACATTCAAAGCTTAAAGAAGCACAAATGCTTCAGGAAAAGTCAGTTATAGTTTAGCAGACGTCAGTTGAAGCCGGAAACGTCAGATGACCAATGGGTGAAACAGTTAGAGATAGTTGGAGCTTAAAAAAAGCAATTGTTCTTGACATCAATTTCCTGGATCTGGCCGTAGATGATTCGAACCACTGGACTCAGAGAGTAAATGTTTACATAAATAGACTGAGGAATTAAATGGGATAAATATTATTCACCCAATTTTTTTCTAGCGAATTATAGAAGGAGTAAGTTGGGTAAGATAATTATGGCTTTTCCTCAGACAAAACCAAACTTGCAAGAAAACGCGGGCTTTAAAAGTATATAAACAAAGTACTTAAATCTTTAACTCAGAAACGAGAAAAATAGGGACCACATCCTTTTCTCTACTCTTCCCGCTAGTATTAACTTTAAATTTCTATTTTTATGCAACATTTATATAGCCTTAGACCTAGAATTCAACCTTGTTATGTGTTCCTCAGTAAGACGATGACTATGCATGAGGGAAGGAAATTCTAAATGCCGAATGTTTCTAAAGTTTCACTGGTGACTGAAAAAGTATAGTCATCCACCACTGTATATACATATTTGCTCTCATATTTGCATCCTTTAGGCACTTGATGTATGCATTTTCTCATCTCCAAACCGTAAATATTTTGTACGCCATTCGTGTTAGACGATAGTTATTTTTGCCGTGGCCTGGAATGACTGCACTGTGTCAGTTACGAGTAAACATGGAGAGAAATTTCGCATTTCAATTTTCCCCCCTTATCAGCTATGCCTTCATGAGAAGTCCTTAGCAAGGGCGAAATGTGAGTCCAAAACTGCCGGGTACACTGGAGATGTGCGTATTTGCAATTGTGGTTACTCCTATTAGGGCTTGTTACATGCCTTTTGTCTGTTTATTGGGCTGAAATTGTTCTTAATATTCTAAGATGCTAAGGACTTCTAAAACTGCAAAATATAACCCACATGATATTTCTATGATGCCCGATGTAAAGGGCTAAAGTCAAAAACAGTGATTTTTTAAATATTTGATAGTATTGATAAAAAATAACAAAAATTTTGACATGTATAAAAGGATTAGGTCTATCAATTTTGTATAAAAACGTACATTTCTTTGTACAAAAGTCTCAAGTCGAAATTATTGTTCTGCGATTGGTATAAAAGCCAATAACTTGGTTTATAAAATCACTGTTTTTGAGTTAAGCCCTTTATACCAGGCACCATAGATTTCTTTGCAGTATAAAGGGCTAAAAAGAATCAATGTTTGTTATAGATACTGAAACCTATTTTCAGATGCCACAATCATTTAAAAATAAATCCTCTTTTAATCAGAAAAATATTATTTAGATTATCACGTCTAAAATGTATGAATTTAATAAAATTGAGTGTAACGTAATTTTAATTAATATTAATTTAATTTAATTTGATATTATATTTAATTAAATTATTTTATTTAATACAGAAGGAAGGTCGTTCGCACTTTATGGAAACGATTTTGTAATTTGTTTTTGGCATTTTGAGATAAATATTGGGCAACTTCAGAATAATCGTCTGCAATTGTTTTGCTTTGATTGGAATGTAAAATAAAAGTTTTATTTTGAAAATGGCTCCTAAAATTGATAGATGGATAAAAGGTTACGTAACTGCACTTTCCAGGGAGAAATATTCGTAACAACAAATTATAAAGCGGTGTAAACATTTCGGTTATAGCATTTCATAAATAGGTATTTATAATATATTAAATCTGAAAGGGAAAAAACGTCTAACTGAAATTTAAATGAAAACATGACCACTAACCCTCATCCTAAGGGCCTGTTCACATAGGAGTCCGTTGCGTTGCGTTAAGGAAAAGATGACGTTGAGACGAAAATAAACCAATCATAGGCCTCCAAACGATTAGCAATGAAATTTTTAACGCCTATGATTGGTTTAGTTTCGTCTCAATGTCATCTTTTCCTTAACACAACGCAACGGACTCCTATGTGAACAGGCCCTTAGACTGTTCAAACGCAGGTAAATATCAAGAAAGTGAAGTCTCTGAGACTAAAAGAAAATACTCCGACTCAAAGATCCATTGCAATGAAACTATGAATGTCTTCTAGTCCTGTAAGTAAAATCATTCATAAAGATTTGAAGTTAAAAAAGATGTTTAAACCTAAAGTTCATCTGCTTTTGCCAAAGCATATTGCTGAAAAAAAAATTGTAGAAAATAATATGAAAAACCCCTAGTTGCTGAAAATTGGAAATTTGTGGCCACACTCGATGGGACATGGATGTATTTAAGTGACTATAGTAAAAAAAGATCAGATTTCTAATGCTCAACTGACGGGAATGACTGTACGAAATGGCTACGTCAGTGTACAGCAGGGGTGTCAAACTCGCGGCCCGTGGTCTGCATGCGGTCCGCGACGAACATTTTTGCGGCCCGGCCAATATATTGGCACACAATAATATATAATAAAATAACCGACGCAGAATTATAATAAGATAGGAAGGACTCGCTAAATGTTTTTTAATAATACACTTTTTTTGCTATTATTAAACAAAATGCGTATACATACGAGCCCGCTTAATGGAATAGCTAACTTGCCACTAAACATTATTCTAATAAGCGGGATATTCCATTATCCGGGATCACATTGACACACCCCCAATGTTTAAAGTTACAGTTAAACCAAGAAATCATTAAAAATTACCTAAACCATGGGCATATTTAAACTATTATAATTAATAAAAAATATTAATTAAAAGTAAGAAACAATTTAAACACATTTAAATTTAGAAAATTGATGAAAAATGAGCTAATTTTATTGTAGAATATACAATTTTCCCTTATTTTTTTAAAAATAATTATCAATGTTACTTACTTATTTCTTGCTAAAGAAGTCGGATATTTTAAACTGTTTACTGTTCTGCATATGCAGCAAATCTGTTATTTGATTTTCTAGTTTATAAAATGAATGAAAGTCTGCATTTGGCTTCGTTTCCAAGAAACGTCTTATAATATCACAAGCGTTATTAACTTCAACATGTGACGGAACCTTTTTAACGGTACATTCTTTATCAAATTCATCTTCATCGACTTCGTTTGATCAAATTGAGGGTCTGAAGTTTCACCACAATCTACCAAGTCACTGTCGAATTTCACAAAATTTGAAAAATTTTCTTCTGTCATTCCTTCTGGTGGTAAATCATTTGCGTTTGTAATTGATTCGTCATTTAGTTCATCATTTGTTACGTCTGTTGAAAATTTACATTTTACGAAACGATTTTTTATTGTGTCCTAGGAAATATTATTATATGATTTGTTCTATAATAATATTCTAATATCATATGAACAATTGTAAGAATTGAAATGTTTCCAATAATTTTACTAGTTAAGCTACTGATAGAAAATCCACTGGTATCATCAAAGCAGGCTATGATCTTTTTAACGATTTATTCTCTATAATTCTTCTTAAAAAGTGATATAATTCTCTGGTCCATTGCCTGTAAAATAGAAGTAGTATTCGCAGGTAAAAAATGAAGTGCGACATTTTCTACTCTTACGTCGACTTTGTGGGCTTGACAATTATCGATAAAAATGATAGCATTTCTTTTCATCTTATTCATATTGTCAAATGACGCTAACAAGTTTTGAAAGAAATTAGCAGTCATCCAAGCTTTTGAATTCGTTTCGTATTCAACTGGAAGGGATTTTACGCCTCTAAAACATCGTAGGTGTTTGGATTTCCTGATTACAAAAAGAGGCATTTTATGACTGCCGTCAGCATTACTACAGCATAAAACTGTCAGTCTGTCTTTCAGGATTTTTCCTCCAACAACTTTTTTGCGTTTTAAGCACAAAGTACTATCAGGCATTGCTCTGCAATAAAGTGCTGTTTCGTCACAGTTATAGATACAAGAAGAACTGTAGTCTTGTAATATAGCAGGTGATACTACTTTTTTCCAGTAACTGGCAGCGGCTTCATCAGCATCACTTGCTTAACCTTGATTTTTTTAAAGAAATTTGGTTTCTTGCTTTCCATCTGCACAACAAACCATTTGTAGCTTTAAAATCAGTTATATTTAACTGCTATGCTAAATCTTCAGCTTTCTGATTAAATAAAAATCCACTAATAGGAACATTACAAGCTCGTTTTTCAGCAAACCACTGAAGAAGAGCATATTCAACTTCAGATTCTTTTCCTGTACGATTTTTGTTTTTGATTAAGATTTTTGTTGCATTTCCAGTCATTCAAGACATTTTCTTTATTTTTTAAGAATTTCTAAACTTGAGCTTGGGATATCTCAAACCTTTTTAAAAGTTCTAATTGCGTACCCTTATTCACTTTTGCAAACTCTATAGCTTTTACTTTTTCTTTTAAAGTAAGATCTTTTCGTCTCAAATACATTGTTGTAAAGCACAAGCAAGATGACTGATTTCACGAAGGCGAGGAGACACTGATTTAACGAAAGCGAACTGTCGAACTAATCGCAGTAGAAAATGTACAGTTAAATGTTCAAGGCTAGAGACCCCCAAGTTTAATGTTGCGCTTCTCCGAAGAGATTCGTTACAGTTGGTAATACCCGTCCCCTTCAAGATAAGGACCTGTTGATGTTTCACATTTCCTTCAGACACACACACACCCTCACATTTTCTAGCTCTCATCTGGGGGTGAAGCTTATTGTTCATTCTCTGAATAGGGAAACGTAGGCTGAGAGGCCGAGCAATACGGGTAGGTAGGGGGGACTAGAAAAAACAGCAACAACAATGAACTGCCTCTCAAAGTCGAAGAAATCACCATTTTCTGCGATTGGACACTTTCTGCGAGGTGACAAAATTGCTTTGGAAGACATTCAGTTACTGCACATTCATTATTGCACTTTACATAAAAAAATTCTGAAAAGAAGTGTGCGAAATAGAAAAAGATCGATATAGTCACGGCTAAAAATTATTCCTTTAAGCGGGATAACTTCAAAACAATATATTCCATTAACCAAGAAATTTAACACAGAAACAAATTACTAGGGTTTGGTACATTGAAAATTTATTACATTAAACGGTATATTATTTTAACCGATATTCCATTAAGCGGGTTCGACTGTATTATGTTGAATATACTGTAATTAGGTAATATAGCGTAATAAATCTACGTATCTATTAATATTGTTTTTTTTGTTGCGGCCCACCTATAGTTTAACATTGTTTGGTTGGCCCAAATTAGCCTTTGAGTTTGACACCCCTAGTGTACAGAAAAGTTCTCAAAGGAGTTCATGACAGTAGCAGGATTTTGTTACAACAAAAAACTAATAATAAAAAAAGTCTCAAGTAAAGCCAAAATTAATTCACTCTACTATCAGCAGAATATTTTAGAACCAACTTTTGAAGAAGAAATTCCAGCCTTATATGGAAAGGACATTGATGAAGTTAAGCTTCTTATGGACAAAGCCTCTAGTTAAACGTCTAAATCAACTGCCCCTCATTTAGCAAAGAAAGAATCAGAAACAGGAATAAAATGTGTCCCATTTAATGAAATACCTGTAAAATTACCTGACTCTTCTCCAATGGACTTTTGAAATCTCGGTTTTTTAATACGAGCCTTCGGAAAAAGGCATCTAAGAACACTGAACGGACTTTGGCAAACGGTCCAAGAGGAATGAAGTAAATTTGACATAAGAAAAATTTACTTTCATGGAAAATTCGAGCTAGAGCTATTGTCAAGAACCATGGCTATCAGATAGCAGCAAATCATCGCATAAAATATGGCATTTATACATAAAACTTAACTATCAAAATCGTTTCCATAAAACGCGAACGACCTTTTGTACTAGCTGAATACTCTAACTTCGCTACGGAGTACATTCAAATTAAATACAAAGGTCAATGTATGCAATTAATGCCAAAAAATATGTATACATATTTACAATACAATGATCAATAAATGCAATAATATAATGCATAAATACAATGATCAATACATGCAATTGACGTAAAAAACAAAAAGAATATATTTATAAAAAATCGTAACGGATAATTTTATAAACAAAATAATGTAGAAGAAAATATTCAAATTCAATCTAATAGAACATACTGAAGAGTATAATACAGTTAATATAATACAGTTTGAGGAACATATATTTAACTGTATTTTAATATTTTTTTGGTTAATGTCCAATCGTCTGCCGCATTAGCAAGGAATAAAAAATGGTTTGTCTATTTCGTTGTTATGCACGTGACACAAAATTAGTTTAAAATATCACGAAAAGAAACCACGTGATCAGCATTTAATAAATAAAATTATAAAAATTAAACCTTTAAAATTCACCTAAAATCAGAAAATCGAGGTAAAGATTCGAAAACGATTTCATTTTAAATGAATTTTTATGATCTTTTTCGTGATATAAATTGTATAACCCTCAGATTATTATTTTAAATGCAAACTTTAGAGAATGTTACAAAAACAGCTTAAAATTTAATTTGTAAAATCTAAGAAATTTTCAAAAATCTTTCTTAGTGCATCCCTACACTATAAGAAGAATCACCATGCAAAATGTCAGCCCTTTAGGTAGAGCGGTTTGGTCTTGCGTTATATGCCAGTCAGTCAGTCAGTCAGTTACGGAACTCTTTTATATATATAGATAGACGCAATTTAACATCATCACAGTGATGAAATAGATTCATCATCCATTTACTGTTAAAATAAATTACTCCGAAAGGTTAGCAAAATATAAAAATAATATTATATACTCAAATTCATCATTGCAATTACAGAAGATTAACGCACATTTCTTCAGTTATACCATAAAGCATCTTTATAAACTTCTAAATACCTGTTCATTATGAACGCAAACTTTGCGTTCAGTGTAAGTTTGAAATAAATTCTTACATTTCTGGGTGAACAAATAAATTTTGAACGAATGTGCCCTTTTACAGTTTTTGGCAGGCACTTTGCCGTGGAACTCATTTGCAAGTTACTGTAATGGACTCCGGAGTTTTCATTTGAGTACTTTTCTAATTAATGTGGAAAGTCGAAAACTTAATTATTTTATGACAGGAAGAGATTAATGAAATTTATGCAAACAAAAGATATTTCTTATTTGTTCCTATTTTAAGAAGTATGATAATTGTTTTGTTTTCTTAAGATTTGACAAAGATATTAAATGAAGTGTATAATTAGTTTCACCCGTTTAATTATGTTTTGGCTAATTAATTAGGATATCGGGTATTTTGTTAGGTAATTTAAAATTTTCTACATGTATAGTCTAATTACAAACAAAGTATACATAAAGTTAACATCCTAGACGTATAAGGATGTCTTAATACAGATTATTTATGCTTTTAACAAATAAAAATGCTTTGTTCATACAGCAAATAATGGGGAATAAAGAAAATCCTTTTAAAAGTAGTTTATTCCGTTTAATAATTTTGATTTTATGTTTCGAAGAACAAACATAAATGTTTTTGATTAGTTTACTTTTAATTAATTTTATTTATTCGTTTCTTTTTATACTGCCTCTCGTTTGCTGTAAAATATTAAGGAAAATACTTGCAGAAAACTGATTCCCTAATAATTATTGTTTCTAGGAATGTTAATTTTCTGTTTAATATTATAATATAATATTTGCAACCCTAAATCCTTATGCACTCCAATTCTCTCAAACACGGCATATTTAATAAGTAATTACCAATAATGTATATTTTATCTCTGAAATTTAGAATATGGATTTTAGTAACTCAAGTTTAGATTTTGTTCTCATTTTCTGTGACTTCGTATATGCTTAATGTTCTAGTTAGAGCTTTCTAAAGACGATCAAATCATAACGTAGGAACCCAATGTAGCTATTACTAAATATATATTTTTTTTCTGGAGGATAATATGCTATTACTTTCAAGGGACAAAATAAAAACTTAGTTTAGCTACAACAGGCTATCTGTACTCATAACTCTGGTAAAAAGAACAGTATTTCCTTACATGATGTATTTATACCAAAATATTAGAATCCTTGGCAGCTGAAAGTAAAATACGTAGAAATATGTCATTTTCTTATAAACCAAATTTTAAATTAAAAGTCTTATTAAAATTAAAATCTTTATTGGCTAGGGTAAATAAACACATTCTATCTATATAGTTCCCTCGGGGAGCCTGTAGACCCTAGAGGGCGCGTTCCCAAGTGGCGGATAGGGGAATGTCTCCATTAGTTTTCCTTTGGGTGGTAGAAGGGATATAAAATACTTTCCGCAGACCAACAGGCAGAAGTCCAACCTCTCGAAGCAAAGGCAACATTTTTTTTTCTATGGATAGTGCAATAGATTGTGGTATCGAAATTAACCAGGACTTAAACTAAATTCAGAAATTGCCCCGATATCGAACTGGGACCTGATCCTGTCATGTTAAAATCATTTTTGACCAGGGTGAATAAACACATTCTACCTATTTAGTCCCCTCGGGGGGGGGGGGGAGCCTGTAGCCCCTAGAGCGCGCTTTGGGGCGAATAGGAGAATGCCTCCATTGGTTTTCCTTTGGGTGGTAGAAGGGGTATAAAATACTTTCCGCGGACCAACAGGCAGAAGTCCAACCTCTCGAAGCAATGGCAACCTTTTTTTTCTATTGATAGTGCAATAGATTGTGGTATCGAAATTAACCAGGACTTATACTAATTGCAGAAACTGCCCCGACACTGAACTGGGACATGACCATGTTTTCCCTTGTCCTGCAATAATGTTCGCAATGCAGCAGATTAGTGTCCCCAAGAGGACCTTTATGCGGACAATTGCCTCCATATAGCTGAGGCTGTGTGTACCTCCCACGGTGCCATCTAGCTTGACCGGCCATAGACACTACAACCAACCAACCAACCAACCTATTTAATATCAAGGAAGATTATCAACAAGGAAAATAGATGCAAAGAATGACAATATCTGGCGACTTTGGACTCATTTAGCTGGTAATTTTCTTTTCGCACTCGGACTATAACCGTTTTTTAAGCCTCATCACCGTGAAGCAAGATTTGAAGTTATAGGGGTATTCAGGAAAGAACATTTCCGTAGATTAAAAAGTGCATTTTAACCCTTAAGCGGGCGCGTCCGTGTACAAAGTGCAATATTTTCGGAATTTTCAATGGTTTGTTTTTACATGTTAGGTTTGAATGTTCTAAGCAGTTTCTATTTATAGCTACAGCTTTTCTAATGCAGGTCTAATTTTCTGACCTTTGTATTCCTTTCTCTTAATTGTTAATCGTGATTTAACCGTGGTAAACCAGTGATTATACTGGATTACAATATGAGAAAAGCAGGAGTTGAAATAGTTTATCAGATGTGCAACTATTTCACGGTATCTCGCATATCACAAAGATGGATAATGCCATAGTTTTTTAGGTTTTTGACATAATAGGAATCCATTCGCATATTGTCCTTAGATCCAAGAAACCGTACAGTTTTGAAATAAGGTGATTGTATCGGCCTTCTTTGGCCTTTAACTATAAATATATCTCAATATTATAAACATTTTATATCTTGTCATAAAACGCAGAATTGTTGTTTTCAATTTGAAAAAAAAGCTTATTACAAACGGAATAATCAAGGTTGAAAGAGACGTTGCACTTTATGCCACGCGAGCCTGCTGGTGTTCCGAAAATCGGTGCTTCCGCTGAAGTTTTAAGTGTGCGTTAGCTGTCACTGGAAATGCATTTCCCAGAATATTTTCAAACATGCAGTTCAACATTTATCTGAACCTTTCAAATGCCAAAAAGGTCAAGTCCATAAAACAAAAAGTGGAGAAAAGTGATAAAATTATATACATTTTTTTTTTAATTCCTCTGAAAGTATAACCATTGTAGAATGTATTATTGCAGATGTAGCTTTTATCTGACGACATATAAAATCTATAAGATAAAATATCCCTGGAGTAATCGTTATTATTATTACAATTTTTGCGTGACTGAGGGACTTAATGGATTTGTCAAGGGAAAAATAGTAAACACATCCAATTCTGTCTTCAAATATTTTTTTTTATATTACAGGAAAAAAAAATAATTGTTTACTAATACACAAGTACTTCTGCAGCAGTTAGTCTATAAATGACTCTTTAATTTTGCTCATTAATTGGATGGAACTACAATAAATGATTTACCGTTATCATCGAGTACTTGCTTCTGATTTTGAATTGCTGACTTATAGCCCGTTTCGCAAGAAAATTGGAAAAATTTACATTAGAGTATGGACTTAACTTGATTGGCTTCTGAAAAAGTTACTTTTTAGTCTATTGGCAAAAATAAATTGTCATGTAGTGGTTTTAATCCTCTACAACCACTACATGACATAAGCATTCATAAGCATTGGGATTGCATTCATAAGCATTTGGGAAATTGCTTATGAATGCAAAAAGTTGCAAGTCAATCTGTTGCTTAGACACTAAAATTTCAAAAATTTAATAAAGTGAACTTAACCGATTTGGCTTGTGAATGGTTTATCTATCAATGGATATGACGTGTTGGCATATGCTTTGTAAAGAAGATAATGACTTTTACACAATGATACAGCATACATTTACTATAAAACGTATCTTCCCTATTTTTTCGTACCCATCGGTATCCGAATATACAACTCCACCTGAGTATTTCTACTTCATGGAATTTTCTCCTTATTATTCAAGTTTAAATTTGATAGTCAAATGAAGCTCGGGAAAGCAATGCTAGTATCGTTACTAATGCATGGATTTAAAGCACTGCACACATTTAGTTTGAAAAAATATAGAGTTTAAGGGAACGGTGGACATTAAAATTTACTTTCCTTACTTTTCCTCATAGAGATACGAAATTTTGTACATATACACATTTCACTATAAATAAATAGAATACCTCAAAAGAAATTTCCAATCTCATAATAATTTTAAGATTTTTTAAAAAATTTTAAATTTACAAACAAAATTTTAAAATGCTCCTTGCTACTTAATTTTTGAGATATTTCCTCGATTTTGCATTTTAATCTATTTAAACTGTATAACATGTAAATCTGGGTATCAATTATTTAATCCCTTGAATAGTTAATTTTTGACAGATTTTTTTCTGAATTCCGTCCTGATTTTCATCATAATTTTGCCTTTTAAAAAGTTGTTTAAATATGAATTTTGTTTAAAAATTAATTTTGAACAAAAATTAAGTAGCACGGAGCATTTGAAAATCTAAAAACCTTGAAAAATCTGTTTTGAGAAAAACAGATTTAAAATTTATTACTTCACTTACCCATTATAAATTACTTTGTAGAAGCTTTCTAAATGATTTTTTACTTGAAAAAAATTACTTTGGTACTAATAATCTACAGAAATATATATATTTTTTACAATAACACATTCAGTATTACAATGACAATATTTGCTCAAATAAATGTCCACCGTTCCCGTAAACGTGCCTTTATACATAAATCATAATTATTAGACTCCCTTTGAATACATTGGGTTATTTTAAATGTTATACATGTGAAAACAAAGTCTTAATGGAGTATTGACTCTAGTTAATTACTGAAAATAAGTCGCAATAATCAGACTCTTGAATCTTTGTAAATCATCAAAAGTTGTAGAGACGCATTTCTGGTATAAATCAGTAGTGTTGAAGAATGCTATCGAACAATGCGTTTTCCAGATATTCATAGTTTAACCCACACATATTTCTCTGACATGAATGAATCTGGAAATATCACGATTTTGAAAAAAAAAAACAATTGAATTTTATATGGATAATAAAACGCTAATTAAGGATTATAAAGCCATTTTATCAGTCCGGGAAAAGTCTTTTCAACTAAGTACTTGTGTTTTTTTCTAAACGAATACAATCTGACTTTTATAAAATGTTTAATAGGAATAAAGTATACCAGCGAACAAACTGAAATTTTGTTAAAGTATTCTAGGAAACATAACTGATTATTAAATATCAGAATTGACAGGATTTAATTAAATTCACCCTAAAAATATTATTAAATTCCAAATAGAAATTCCCCGAATTCACTGCAAGGCAATTAGTTTTTATTTTCAATTTAAGTAGCTTTTTTCAAAACATACACCATCTCAGGACAAACCATAAAATAAACGATCTCGAGGTATATTTTTAATATTATCTTAAAATATTTTGCTTAACTTTCTGTTTTTGGAAACAATGATCAATTGAAACCAAATATTAATTTTTCTTGCAAAATTAGAAAAAAGAATATTTCCGCATGACACGGCAGTCGCAAAATTGATATCAGTAACCTGCAGTACAATAACAATTTATGTGCATTTTCTGACGTTTAGACTAACTATAATCAGCTACAATCAAAATGTCAACAGCTAACGAGAGTGAAAGTTTAAAATGTACTAATACGACACTATTCTGTTTACAGAACATTTATTGACATATCCTTTTTTCCTATGTACTAGAAATAACACCTAGATGTCTTATTGGTTTACAAACCGAAGTTACAAAACGAAAATTTTATATGAGATAAACTTTACCGGCGAAAAGTTTAACGATTGAGAAATTTCGATTTCCCACACAACATTGAGCGCTATTTTATGATTGGTATTACATATACACATACACTCACACACACACACACACACATCTCTCTCTCTCTCTCTCTCTCTCTCTCTCTCTCTATATATATATATATATATATATATATATATATATATATATATATATATATATATATATATATATATATATATATATGTGTGTGTAATGCGCTGTACATCACGTAGTCGAGGGGATTGGAAGGACGCACACAACAGACATGCGACGAATATTATTCTATTCCGGGTTATTCTTCTGACAAATATTATTCAGCAAAACACAGGTATCTTGACTACTGGACAGACACAATAGCAACGCCACCGGTCCCTGCCGGGGCGCATTCAGAAAGGCAGATTTTACATCGTTATATCGGACTGCATCGGAGCAGCGCGAAAACAGAACAAGGTTAATAAGAGAGGCGAGAACGCAGAGCTAGGACAACGCCAGGACTAGGCATAGACAGACAGTAAAAAGCACGCCGAAATCTTTTGCAGAAGGTTATAAAGTGTAGGTGAACTGACCGCGGGGAAATCTTTTCATTGACTAGAATTGGGTATCTAACTTGATTACATAAAAGTCGCATGATGTTCCGAAAAGCGCACCATGGCGAAAACACCACGTGCTGATTCATGTTTACAAATATCTTTAACGCGCGTGCACTAAGGTGTAATACGATGGGTAATTCGTTAATTCCTAGATTGCAATTAGAAGAAACTGTTTGTTCTTTATTGAGAGGAAACAAGGATAGTTTTAAATACGCATTAGATATATAGTGGGCCGTTATTATCATATATATATATATATATATATATATATATATATATATATATATATATATATATATATATATATATATATATAAGCAATTAAATATTGAAAAAAAGGAGGCAGAGTGAAAAAGCAAGACTGCACAGAAAGCTAGTGCCGATAATGTAACAATAGTACATCAGAACATGAAGGCCTTGTAGTTAATGACTGGGGGGAGTTTTGACTCCATTTCCGGTTAAAACATGTTTTTAAATCATGCCAACACTCCCGGAGGTCACTACAATTCCAGAAACCTCATTGAAGCTGAAAACTTACATAATATTAAAAAAAATTAGACATGTAAAAGAAAGCACAACTGCCAAACCTGTCAGAACCTCAATGCATACCCTTATCAAATGAACCTCACGTCGAAACTACAAATATAAAAAAGTCAACAGACACCTCAAACACCAGCTCTAGCCTATACTCAATTATGGTCACAGTCATTTCTTTCAAAAACTTGGTTAATATGTCTTTTAGAAATAGAAGTGAAAATCCCCTTTCACGTGCCCTTCTCATGAAATTTTCTATATTGGTGTGAAACTCCGCAATATTTGAATGTAATCTTCTACTTAAATTACTATCAGTGTTTTTCAGTGTAATCCATTCATTTTATTACACTTTATATGTAGCACTTTCTTTAAATGATCAACTTCTGGTGTCTTTACCATAATGTCAGCAGTAATAAAACCATATATTTTTTCGTAAAGTTAATCATGACATGAGACATATTGATTTTACAACATGCTTAATGTACATCTGTATAATTTTGTTAAAATTATATTTGCTTTAATTTAAATGTTTAAAGTAACTTTTAAAGCACTTGTATTTAATAAAGGTTGCCTCTAAATTACAAATTTAATTGATTCAATCTAAAATTTTTCAGTAAAATTTCAGCTAAATTTTCAGTTAATTTTTCAGTTAAATTGATTGAATCTAAAATTTAAAAGTATGCAAACGGGGACTGAAAACATTCTTGAAATATTCCCTATTAAAAATTTAAATATTTAACTCTTTGGGAATTTCGACATGAAATTCTGCTCCCCGCATGCATTGAGAGGAAAAATGTCTACATTGTAAGTAAAACGAGACATTCACACCCCTAAAGAATTTGCTACCACTCATTTTTTTTAAAAATTTCGCCTGCTTAGCTCCCAAGAAAAAAACTAAATTTGTTTTTTAATTCCTTTACAGCGTTCGTTTACCAATTATATTTCGGTATATTTTGATTTTGTCCCTGACATATGACACTAGCATTGTTGTTTTTTTTTTCCTATTTCTATATGAAATGATTTACATTTTAAGTTGGATGCAACATCATAATTTAGTGTAATATGTATTTTCTGTGTCGAATTATAGTTAAATTTTAATTAAAGATGGATATAACCATAAATTAATTAAGTACGTTTTGGGGAAAACAGAAATAAGCACTCGACTATAGATATATGTGTGTATATATATACAGCGTGTCCAGCAAAGGAGTCCCTGATTTCAAAATTAAAAATCTCGAAAACAAAGATATATAGAATAATGCAACAAACGGTATGTTTATAAGGAAAGCTATAAGAATTTTATATACTAATTCTCGAAATAGTTACAAAAGCTGCAACAGATGGCTCTATACAACTCGTATCAACATTCATAAATAAACTCGTAGTCGTTGCAATCACTATATCACCATTCTTTATACGGAGGTGGCGCAAACGAACAGTAAAATTTGCCATCACACACTGTACTGTCTCAACAGAAATCGATTCTGCTGCGACACAGATTGCAGATTGAAGCTCGTCCAGCGTGGTGGGATGGTTCCCGTAGACAGTATTTTTAATACGACCCACAAAAAATAGTCACAGGGAGTCAGATCCGGCGAATATGGAGGCCAATCCAAACCTGCGACAGTAAAATTTGTCTAACAGAACCAAATCTGTTACTAAAATTTGTTAGCAGCTTTTGTAACTATTTCGAAAATTTGTGTATAAAATTCTTACAGCTTTCACGATAAACATACCGTTTATTGCTTTCTTCTACATATCTTTGTTTCGAGATTTTTAATTTTGAAATCAGGGACTCCTTCCCTGGACACGCTGTTTATACATACATGTATACATATATATAGATATATATATACAAATGGAGTACAAAATAATACGAAGACATGTGAAAAAGTATGATGTATTTCACACCTGCAGTACAGCCGCGCCACCTGCAACAGAAATCTGCCACCTAGTGAGCGTGAAGAGGAAGGTATCAGTATCTCAACAGCAGTCACCTATGCATGCTTCTATCGAACTGTCTGTGATAAGTTGAAATGTCAGACCTGTCAGAGTTCCAAAGAGGAATGATAGTTGCAGCGCGTTTAAGTGGAGCTTCGAATACGGAAGCAGCAAACCTTTTGGGGTTTGCAAGGAGTACAGTATCAGCTGTTATGACAGCTTGCACGAAAAAGTGTAAGACGACGTCTTCAAAGCACAACAGTGGCCGAAAGTCCAAGCTTGCTGATAGGGATAGACGGGTCTTGAAGCGCATAGTAGCATAAGCACAAGTAGAAAATAGAAAGCACAAGCAATCGGTATCCGAGATAACATCCGAAATGAACAGTCATCTCCAGGACCCCGTTTCAACAAAAACTGTCAAAAGGGAACTTCATGCTGCGAACATTTATGGTGGAGTGGCAATTCGTAAACCCTTGGGGACAGGAACTAATGCTTTCAAGCGACGCCAATGGTGCAGAGATCACAAAGGCTGGTCCCCACAGCAGTGGCAACAGGTAATATGGTAAGATGAATAGTCATTCACCCTATTTCAGACGACCGGACGTTTTTATGTCTGGAGAACTCCCAGAGAAGCGTTTCATCCTGAATGCCTCTTGCCGACTGTGAAGCATGGGGGTGGCTCCATTAAGGTATGGGGTGCGATATCTTGGCACGGTCTTGGGCCACTTGTTATTCTGCATGGGAGGATCAAATCCAATCACTATCTAAGCGTTCTAGGGGATCATGTCCATCCTTTTGTCCATACTGTATTCCCTGGAGAGCAACATGACGATGCATGAAAAAATGACGATGCTTTCGAAAAGCATGACGATGTAGTTGAACATCTCGCAAGGCCCCCTCAGTCTCCGGACTTGAATATTATTGAAGATTTATGGCAATATTTGGAGTCCAAACTTCGTTCCCGATTTCCACCTCCATCCAGACTTTCGGAATTAGAGACCGCTCTGCAAAAGGAATGGCTTAATATTCCTTTAAATATTGTCCATGACCTTTATGCATCTATCCCACATTGCATTAAATCTGTACTTCAGTCAAAGGGTGGTCCAACCCCCTATTAATAAAAATTTTCCATTATTTCACAGGTGTTCGTATTATTTTGTTCACCATCTGTATATATATATATATATATATATATATATATATATATATATATATATATATATATATATATATATATATATATATATATATATATATATATATATATATATATATCTCAAAACCGTTTGCATCAAATTAAGCATGTTATTTTGCTTTACTTCTATCAATTAAACTTAGGATATTCCAGGCTGTGTACTTGAAAAGGAGTTCAGGGAAAATTATACAACAAAAGTTAAATGGAAAATCAATTATAATTATACTTTCTTCAGCAATGGATACTATTGACAACAGGTATCCCGGATCTCAGTGGTTGCAAATCTTCACAGATGGATCTTTTTATGAAAATCGTGACTCGGCAGGAGCCGGTGTTTTTTCTAACCTATTCTCCTTTTATGCTTCTGCCGGAAAATATCGAACGGCTTTTGATGGAGAAGTAGAAGCTATTTGTATAGCCCTTAAACACCTATTGATCTTTGAAGACAAATTTGATAGAGTGGTTATATTTCCTGACTCCCAGGCTGCAATTCAAACGATTAGTTCATCTAGTCCGCCTTCATCAAGGGAAATCTACCTGTGTCCGCAATATCTACGGGAGTTGTCTGGGAGAATGAAGAGTGTGATTCTTCAGTGGATACCGGGCCATTGTGGCATCTTTGGAAACGAGCAAGCAGGCATTCTCGCTAAAAAGGGTTCAAGACTTCTTGAAACCATATTTTCCCCACTATCATACCAATCTATAAAGCTGTATATCAAGCAAACAATAAACAGACTATTCAAATCACAAATTTATGACAGAATAAAATCGAAGCGTTTGGGGGGGTTGGGGATCTTTTGGGAGTCCTCAGCACCCCACTACGGCACGCAGTTGCCCAATTTCGCATACTAACTGGACATGACTGCTTAGCAGAACACTTGCACCGCATCGGATTTTCTCAACCCCTTATTGTCCCCTCTGTAATTCTAATTACCTTATGAATAGACACCACCTCCACCAATGTGCAGCCCTTAGAGGCGACTGTGAAACGGCGTTTTACTGGAAGGCCAGAGAACTCCTTAGGCAATGACTTCGGTCAATTTTATGTCATTTCTTTCTGTGTTTTTGTATTTCTACTTGTTATTAGCTTTGTATTTGCCTTGCCATTTGAAATAAATAAATAAAAAATTTAATAAAAAACTTTCTTCAGTAAACTTCCTTTACTTAAACCTTGACTATTTTTATCAGACACAAAGACTATTTTTATCTCATTTATTTCTAATTCGTATTCTTGACTTTATTAATTATGAAAAAATAAATAGTAATGTTCATGAAATAAATTAATGATAACGTTTAAAAAAATTCAAATATAAAATCATAACAGAAATAACAAAAAAATATTCATTAATTAAAAAAAGAGCTAATCAAATAAAGTAAGTCAGCAATTATTTATTTTTTTCGCCAGTGACATTAAGAAATACTAATGAGCCAGAAAAAAATTTGAGGTGAGCAATTTATTAGTCTCTGGATTTTAACTATTAGATTTAATTATGCCAAAACTTATTTACGACCAATGCCAAAAAAGAAAAAAGCAATTTATCACACTATTTTAATATGCATGAAACATTCTTTTAATGAGCAGCAAAATTACAATTAACCTCAATTCCCGAAAAATATTTTCTTTTCAAAAAGCTTTAAGTATCCTAAAGTTTGACATTGCAGATTGTTAACTTCCCACGTCCCTCGTACACGTTTCGTCAACAAAAAGTATAAAAAAGAAAGAAATATTCTACGGTTGTGAAATAATTAAGCATTCGTGTGAAAGAAAGATTAAACAACCTTAAAAGGGAAAAGCGTTTTAGATAGTAAAAAAGAAAAGAAAAAAAGTGGAGATTGTGGGAAAATACAGAATGGCAATGCTGGGAAAGCGCATGTTTTAAAAACATGTGGCAGTTCTCTTTATAAATGATGCAACCTCCCCCCCCCACTGCTATTTTTGAATGTGTACCACAATACAAGCATTAAATATACGTTGTAAAGGAAATTCCTTTCTGAATACTTCGGTGATCTTTTTCGTCTTATGAAATACTTTTTTGGGGGAAAAGCGAAACACTTCTTAAGGACTATAATAGAAAAATTGTAACACAAAAAAAAATCAGGAATTTTGTTTCCGTTCAGTTTTTTAGTAATAATCCCTAGCACATTTTTTTTTTAGCTTCCCCTAAATTCTTTCTAATATGGTGGTAAATACTGAAAGAATTATTAGTAAAAGTTGGGAAAAGTTCGATGATTAATATCCTCTAAGGTAAATTTATCCCAATATTTATGTCTTTTTATTACAGTTTTTTTTATTATTCATTTATGGTAACTTTGTTTTATTATATTTTGTTTTTATTTATTTTTTATTATTTTTTTGTCATCAAAAGGGCAATCATTTTATGCATTCATTCTATGAATGCATAATTCTTTCAGCATATTCTTTCGCTGCGATATTTCAGTCTATTAATGTATTACAGTTTGTATTATAGTTTGCTTTATTACTTACAATTTTATTATTTTAACTTTTTATTAATATTTTTGTTTTGTCATCGTAAGAGTAATCATTTTACGCATTCAGTCTAATAAATCATTTCAACCTATGCGTGTTCTAACCTTAGGCTATTTCAGTCTATTAATGCATTTTCAGAACAATTTTGCTTTATAATTGTTTAATTATTACTATCATTATTAATTATTATTTAGTTTATTATCTTTAATTTGCCATCGTCTATGCAATAATTTTATGCTTTCAGTTGAACAAATCATTTGAGCCTATTTATATTCTACCGACAAGTTATTTCAATCTTTTAATGACTTTTTATTATGATTTTGCTTTATTATAATTTTATTATTACTCTTTAATTATTATTACTTTTTTATTATTTTGTTTTTCCTTAGAAATATAATCGCTTTATGCAATCATTATGGAATAATTTTACCCTATGCATATTCTACAAATAATCTATTTCAAATTATGCACTTATGTAACAATTCTCTCGAAAAACTTTACAATATTTAATAACTATTAAATTCATAATTAGATATATTTAGAATATAGATGATTTTAATTGAGTATTTGAAAGAAGATTAACTCATTACACAAGTATTTTGCTCTCAAATACTACATTAAACAAACTTAGAAGCTATAAGTATCATATAAGTAGTTTAAACAAGTATAGAAAAGATAAGAATAATATTTTAATGCATTAAAAAACTGATATTTTTAAAAAATACTTATATATATATATATATATATATATATATATATATATATATATATATATATATTTAAGTTTGTAGAATATTTCTTAAATGAATGTTCTCGAACTAGCTATATACAGTAATGTCATTATGCATAAAATAGATTTCAGATAAATTAGATACAAAATCAAAATCACACTAATTATTCTTAGCTGAGGTAGTCTATAGAAATAATATAAATTTTTTTATATATATACGAATAATCTGTAATATTACGCTTTAGAACAAAGCTATCTGAATGAATCAATATACAATGTGCTCATTAGTAGATAGTTTAAAAAGTGCTGAGAAATGACTGCTGAAGACAGATTTTTAATGCCCTCTGTTGGGAGCAGAAATAAGATGGTGGTATACCAGTTTTAAAATAAGACAGAAATGACTTGCATGAACATGAAACTGAGGCTAACTCCAGATTATTTTAAAGTGGAATTGAATCACTATTCAAATTAGGCCTTCATCTGTCCTTTAAAAGCCCCAGGATTGAGCACGCATTTAAACGTATCCCCATTTATCCATCGTCATATCTACAACCGAAGTAATCAATAAACTTTTTATACAGGGGAAGCATTGTAATTTTTTTCTTATTTATGTTGAAATATTTTAATTAGGTTAAATCTTGAGGGTTTGGAAAAATTAAATTCCATTCATTCTCAATGTTGTTTCTTCTCATGTTTGAAAAAAAATACAAAGTCAAATAAAATTTTATAATAATGATGGTTATCCTACTTATTTGTCCTAAAGGTGAAATTTAAATATAATTAATACCTTCTTTCTAAAAATATTTTTTTTCTAAATATACGGCAAACTGTTTAATCCTTTTGTGCAGAAATGGCTAATTCTTCTAAAAGAGCCGTGACAATTTACGCTTGAAAGAATAAATTGTTTGAGTAAATTTGTGGCAGGCAATATATTAATTTCAAAAGCAGTTGGAACCATTTCTCTTAAAGCTGCGAAAGAAAGTTTTGCAAACCATTTATTTAAATTCCGCTATTTGTATTAACTGTGATGCATTTGCCGTTGAACTATACAGCGTAAATTTCAGATATAAAGCTTTTTAGGAAGTTCTGAACAAATTTTCAGGTATACTCCTCAGAGTTTATAATTTGATGCAATGGCTTTTGTATAAATCTCCACATGTCTGCATTGAGATTCACGCTTCAAGTGTTTTCATATCTTTAACGACAGGTAAATTTTATATCAAAATTAATTAATGTTTTAAGTATAGAAAATTTTAATAAAATATAATTACAAATAAAAAATAGCATAATTATATGTTTTAGCATGAGTTATCTTAACAAGGCAAAGGTGATTTAGCATACTCAACAAAAATAAAAATAATCATTGGATGTCATATAATAGCAATATATATATACTGGCTCACTTTTCACTATCGGACCTTGCTGGCTCGAAGAGGTTGGGCATTTCATAAATTTTATATTTAAATTCGCTTAATAAATATTTATATTTCAAAAAATGTCATAAATATTTCATTTGCATATCATACATTTTATATTTTATCTTGCATTTGTTTTGTTAGAAGACAACGCAATAGGCACTAAATAATTTTAAATATTTATATTTCATTAATAAATTTTTAATATATATTTATATTTCAATAAATGTTATAAATATTTCATTTATATCATAATTTTATACTTTATCTTTCTGTTGTTTTGTTAGAAGATAGCATTAGGCACTAATTCATTTTAAAACTGAAGAAATATGCTGTAGATGTCTTTAAGATTTATTAAAACCCCAAGAGCCGTTGGTTCATCCTTGAACCTCAAATCAAATCGAAGTAAGAAAACAGTTGCATACGAAGAAGGTAAAGTTTCTATGTCAGCAAATAAGACATAAAATAAATTAAACATAAAAGATCATTGTTCACAAAAAATGAAAATGAGTATTATAAACAGAGGATTAAAGTGATTACACTCTAAAGCAAAAATATTTTTCATTTTTAAGTTTGCATGCTTGTAAAAAGACGACAAATAGTCTAAAATTATTTCAAAATTTTTATCTTTATCAGTGTACATTAAATTAAGCGTTCGAAAAGAAAAAAATAGGTTTGTACCTATCGATGGATATATAATTTTAAATAACTAAAAAACTTTCTTCAAAAGTGAAAATAAATTATTCATACATAATTCTAAAAGCGGTGGAGATGCATTGTATGTTTCTGAAAAAAAAATTTAAAAGCAATCAAAATTTTCATGCTAAGTAGCAAAAGCAAATCAATATTAAATTAGTTTCATGGTTATTCACGCAAACGTTTGAGTCCATTTAAACACAACTTGAGATCATTTATAATTAAGTATGCATTTGAAATATAGTGTACTCTCAATGCTCCGTATCAGTTTTTACTCGTTAAAGTAATACGTTTTTTGAAATGTCCAATCAGAATTATAAAGTTTAATATTACTTTTAAGAAAATAATTCATTATAATGGTTTCAATACGAAAATGACATAGTAAGAATTAAAATGATGCATTTAAATGATGCTTAATAAATAATTCGTACGAATCGGCAATCGATTTGAAAGCACTGAGTGAATATGGATTAAAATTCATAAATTTCCAATGCTGAAAAAAAGATATTTCCCTTAAAATAACCTTAATAAGTTCCACGTATAAGTAATCCTTGAAGCATAAATTTCGCACCCCTAAATAATAAATGACTAATGCAAATGTGGATAGATGGAGGCCATTACTTTTACATACGGGCAATCTGAAAATCAATTAAGCATCATACGGAAACAGAATTCTCGGATCTGAAATTTCATTAAGCAAACTGAAACACTCGTGAACTTAATTATTTGTCTGTAACGCCGCATTGGTGATTTTTCAGCAGTCTGTGTTCACAGAAACACGAATTGAAATACTTTTACCTGTTTAATGAAGTTAGGGAAGTAATTAAAGAACTGAGCAAGTTTTAGCAACAAATCATTACCCGACAGATATGGATATGAAGAAACGAGAACCAAATTTTTAAGAAATAAATAAATGGATAAGTATATATATATATATATATATATATATATATATATATATATATATATATATATATATGTGTGTGTGTGTGTGTGTGTATGTATGTGTGTGTCTATCTTCTTATCGGCTTAAAACTAGACAGTTTTTAATAATTTTTCATCGTCAATATCTTTTATGTTTTAGATCTTAAATATTTAATGTATTGAAGGACTACTAATTCAAATAAATGCATGTTCATTCCTAAAATGTTAGTGTTTAGTTTAAGAATTTAATCCTATTAACCTTACTGGAACAGGTTAATCAGTTCAAATACGTAGAAATATACAACTACAAATATTATACATAGTATTTTGCTCTTTGCAAGCCCTGAAAGAATTGTCTTTGCACTGAAACATGAATATATCACAACTTCTGCCGAGCTAGGATATCTGGTTAAGTAAGGACAGATTCATGTTTTTACTAATATATATATATATATATATACAGAGAGAGAGAGAGAGAAAGAGAGATTTTATATTAACGTAGTAAAACCTACGGGCAGAAAAATAGATTTTCCGTCAATATATGAAGGGTAAATCAAAATAAAAAATAATCTCCTGTCAAATTGCCATCCTAAAATTTTCCTTCAATATTATAAATGATATTTCAACTATTTCCGTTTATTTTGGTCTTTCACATTCATCTTTTTCTCCAATATCTATATCACTTTCTATATTTATATATTTCACTTTCAGAAATAAAATGTTTATACTGTTCGTTTATCAAGGGTAAAATATGCAGTGGCTAGAGAAAATAGAAATTTATAGGATTTTGGAACTAAACTTTGAACGTATAAACATAAAACTTCAAAAAAGTATTTTTGAGAGACTGCAAATCTTTCTCACATATTACTCAACCTTTCTTTGAGTAATTTTATTAAAGATTTCTTCTTTCCTCTTGTTTCACTGCGTCTCAAGAATTTGTATAAGTTAATATTGTTTCCTTTCACTCCGATAAAAGACAATTTGCTTTTAAATTTTCAGAATCGAGAGAGTTTTTCATTCCATACGAATAAATATGCGGAATTCTATTTTGTTTTGTCTATGGTTATGTTGAGGTTTCAGCTGTTGAAAGCTGATTCCTTGAATGGAACACAGGCGCCGGTGAACAACTATGGTCTTTTAAATTTTTATGCTTTTTTTCAGTCTCACCACAAGTTTGTTGCTTTAAAAATTCCGAATTCCTCATGTTTTACATGCGAGTGGATATTTTTGACTAGTCGTCAAGTGCAGCAAATTTCATTATAAAAAATTCCTGGGAAATTGTGGTCTCATGCTCCGACCATTTATGAAGCCTAATAAAGCCCTACTTTCATCCATTTTATATAAACTTTTTCTTTTAATAATTTACTATGACACTGCGTACATTACTATGAAACACTGAATAGCTCTACTGTTCTGACGATAAGGTGGTTATCACAGAGTGTTACCAAAATATATTCCTGAAACTCTCTGTGTGATAATCTGGAATTTAAAGTAATATATCAACTTAAGAATTTCAAGAAAAAATCCATAAATTACACACAGTTGAGAGAAGAACCGCTCAATGTTTAAATTCAATTGCATGGTGTAATGAGATATCACTAATATAGACAACAGTCACAAGTGTATGTTTATTATATCTATCTATATTTATTATATCTATCTATATATATACCGGGTGGCCATAATTAAACTAACAGTGCTCACAGTGTTCTGTAGCGCGATCTATTTGCGAGAATGACGCCACATTTTGTAGGAAGATTAAACAAGACGGGGGACGAAGGATTCCGCGAAAAAATAAATTAGTTCCAAAAGTCACCGCTAGGGGAATATTTGGCGCTGTGTAATAGACAATAGAGTGTTAACAAATGCAAATCAATACGGAAATTACCTTTTATTTTGCATTCAAATGAGGTTCAATGTGGCTGCCGTTGTTGTGGACCACATATTGCATTCTGTGCACAGTATGCACAACAGCAGAAAGTAACATGTCTGCAGGAATCTCCCGTACAGTCCGTGATATATTATCCTTCAACGTAGCCAGGTCCTGGACCACTCCTTGATAGACCTTGGACTTAAGGTAACCCCATAGCCAGAAGTCGCATGGGGTAAGATCATGCGACGGAGGTGGCCATGCAGTTGGAAAGTAGCGGCTAATGACTCTTTCTGTTGTGAATTTCTGTCGTAGCAGCTGTTGCACCCGTACAGCAACGTGTGGAGGGCCTCCATCTTGCATGAAAATGATTTCCCCCAGGCATTGTCTTTGCTGAAGTGCCGGAATGACAAAGCTGTTCAACATGTGGCGATATTTCTCTCTGGTAACAGAACAGGTTTCCGGTCCTGTCGGGGTAATGTTCTCATAGAAGAATGGACCTACGATAAATTCCGCTGTGAACCCACACCAAACAGTTACCTTTGGTGAATGTAAGGGAATTTCTGTGACTGCATGTGGTGATTTGTCATCCCAAATTCGGCAGTTCTGGGTATTCACAGTTCCATGCAGGTAAAAGTGGGCCTCGTCTCCCCATAAGATTTTCCACGGCCAAGCATCATCCACCTCCATTCTGGCAAGAAAGGTGAGAGCAAAAGTCAATCGCTTATCTTGGTCGGGGTACAGTAACTCCTGCACACGGCTGATCTTGTACGGATAGTAGTTGATAATCTTTCGTAAGATTTTCCATACCATACTGTAAGGCATATCCATATTCCGAGCTAATCCACGAGCGCTAGAGGTGGCAGCAATATTGTCTGATCCTCTGTCGACAATCGCCGTGGCAACTGCTTCGATTGTATCCTGTGGTACAGGTTTTCGTCCTCTGCCTGACTGAACCTTCAGAGAACCTGTTTTCTCAAACGTCGCAACCATTGCTTTTAGCCCATTAACTGACACAGGACCGTTACCTTTACGCATTTTTTGTGCGTTCTAAAAGCACGAAGAGCGGCTGACGCGTTGCACTGGTTGAGGTAAAAGAATTTGACCAGTAACGCACGCTCGACTAAAGCAGGAGACATTGCACATAAACTTTCAATCCGATTGATTCGAAACGTAACACATTGCTTTTTAAAACCCAAGCAGCTGTCACTGTGCCAATGGATGTAACGTAAAATTTGAATAAAGAACTTCTTCTTCTGCTCAGCGTACGTGATATTGCAGATCACGAGACTTTATTGGTGTTTCTGTAGATTTTACGCTTTTTTAAAAGTGTTGCCATATTGCACTTGAACTAAATAAGAAAATGTGCATATTAAAAGGTAATTTTATTCCGTATTAATTTGCAATTGTTAACACTCTATTTTCTATTACACAGCGCCAAATATTCCCCTAGCGGTGACTTTTGGAACTAATTTATTTTTTCGCGGAATCCTTCGTCCCCCGTCTTGTTTAATCTTACTACAAAATGTGGCGTCATTCTCGCAAATAGATCGCGCTACAGAACACTGAGAGCACTGTCAGTTTAATTATGGCCACCTGGTATATATATATATATATATATATATATATATATATATATATATATATATATATATATATATATATATATATATATATGGATATGGGGGTTGTGTTTTGGGCTGCTCTAAATTTTCAGAAACGTTTTTTCAGAAATGGAATTCTTTGGGAAATAGATAATTTTGCTGCAAAATTAAGCTACATATATATGCAGGAGTGCCACCTTTATTAGAATGCAATGGTAACTAATATTCTTTCTTTAACAACTTTTAGATACAGACAATTTTGAAACTCTTCGTCTCGTATATATATATACAGTAGACAAATACGAAAGATACGAGATTTATATTCAAATCAGGATGTATTTTGCTTTCATTCAAATTAAAAGATAACTGCTACACTGCTTTAAATTCAAAATCAAATTTTCAAACAGCATATGAATTGGGCCATTTAATATAGTCAGACTATTTCGACAGCATTTTAAAGATTAGAGATATAAAAATACCCATTAAAATCATCTAGATTTCTCGCTTACGGTTTTCATTTACACAAACTGATCTAGCTATTCAAGAACAACACAGACGTTTTAGTTAATTAGTGCCCTACAGGTAAAGGATTGATAAAAGAAAACTGCAATGATTTTACAGTTTTCTAAAAATTTTCCGAATTCCATGTATTTTTAAATGAAAGGAAAATTTCTACTGTAATCTTAATGGGACAGACAGTCTAGTGCTATGCAAAGGAAGAAAAAACAATGTGCTTTCTATTTTAAATTTGAATGATGTACTAACTTCTTTCTGAAACGAATAAATTTTAAATTCGATTAAATAATTTAAATGTTCTACAGTTTTCCTATTTCATAGACTGAAAATGTAATTTATATAAGCTTGTAAAAGTGTTCTTAATTCGGGAAAATAGCACAAGTAGTAGACATTTCTACGTATTTTTTTTTCAGTATTATCCTCTATTAATTTAAACTTTTAAAAGTTCTAAAACATTTTACAGTCATTCAGCTCGAATTGGAAGATCTTTGAGTCCCATGCAGCTAATATGAACACACAATAATTATGTTAGGACGATAGATCAGATGTTTCTGCCCTCCTTTGTTTTCATTATTTCACAAAATATGCGTCGAAGAAAAATTCTTTTTAGAAATTGAATTATTTTTGTATGCCATCTCAAAATGCACGCATAAATTTTAAAGACAGTTTGCCCATAATTAGTATCGATGAAATATAGGTATTTTAAACGTTTATTGAATTTTCAAACACGCTTGGAACTTGTCATCATATACCATTCCAAAAAGAACTCGACGAAAGTCAAGAATCCCATTTAAATACAGTTTTTGGAATTTTTATTATTATATAGCGAACAATTCCGAATGAAAAATTTATATGTGCTCTAATTACATATGAGATTCTAAATGAAAATATTAAATAAATTATAAACATGTTCAACAATTTACTTTTCAGCGATTTATCTTAAAATAGAATAATCGGTTTTATCAGAGCATCTATTTAGAATCCTTCAGTAACAAAATATCAACACTATTTAAAGGAAAGAAACTCGATATATGAGACTTCATTGTGTTCTTGCTTTACATAGATTTATCGGAAATCATTTTACTTTCAAAATATGATGTCTGAATACAGTATGTTTAAACGAAGCACAAAGGAAACGGGTATCTGAAGATAAATTGAAATGCCTCTAGAGTAAATTTTTCGGAAAGAAAAATTACTCCGTGAAAAATTTATTCACTTATTCTGAAATTCCAATGATTCCAATGAACCAATTACAGAAACTATGGTCTTACCGGGTGGATCCTTGACAGTTTATAAGCTGCCACAACAATTTAAATAGAGCAGCCTCAGGGACAATATCTGAAGGGGGGGGGGTGCCCTCCTCAAATCCTTACAAACCCATGGAAGTGACTTTCCAGTATACTGATGCACTGAGGCCGAACCCGATGAAGACTAGAGAGAGAATCCATTGTTTTTTAGAGATTCGACCAAGGACCCTCAGTACTGAATCCGAAAACGTTTACCACGATGTTACTCAGGGCCCATTAGTTACTGTGAATTTATGAGTACTCTGATTAAAAAATGCATTATAATTACATCTGTTTAGCAAACTAACTAAAATAATTGTTGTAAAATTATAAAGATTAATGCTTTTTCTACGTATTAATATTCTAAGCCAGGTAAAATTATAACAAAGCGATAAAGCGTTTTGAAAATTAGCACTTATTGAAAACAAAACGAAAAAAATTTCTAAAATATCCGTTTATTTAATTTTTAATATATATATATATATATATATATATATATATATATATATATATATATATATATATATATATATATATATATATATATATATTCATTTATCAGTACAGAAATTATGTCACTTATCGCATTTATCGCATTTATCGCAATATGTAACTTTTATCTCTCTTCACTTGTAACGCACCTACGACATAAGCCTATTGAGAAATATAAGAAGTACTTCTCTCTGAATTTTTTTTCTTTGCTTCCAGAACGATTCAATAGTACTCATCTCCAATGGTTGACACACGAAATCACACATACATCTCTATTAAAGTGTTCAAGAAACTAAGTTAGATTAGTTCGGTGTTAGATTCGTAACATCAACGTACATCAAGAAAGAAGTTTTCCAAAAAATTCCCTATGCTCCCAAACGTTTAAAAAAATTCTTGCTTAAGTTTCCAGAATTACTTTGACTTTCTTGATTGTACAGGATTGAAGAAGATAAGATGAAAACAATAATATACCGCTAAGCTTTTTTAGGGGATGTTATTGGTCCGGAACAATCTCTTCTGTGTTACTAGTTGTATGGGAAAAGTTACCCGTCCATAGCTCATGGATATGACAAGGATTGAATCATTTTGGTCCCTACAGGCAGCTGCCATGGAATTTTTGACCTCAAAAGGTATAATCAAACATCTCTGGTTAAGAATATGTACGAAAGGGGCAAAAAATACATTACCACAACAGTCAAAGATATTTTGAAAATCGTTGGGTATTTATTATCCCCAATCTAACGAAAAGGACGACCTAAATTGGAGTAAATTTGTGAATAGAACGTTGAGCTTGTTTCAAGCGTTGAATTGGAGGTTGTAAAATCCATAAATTAAATTTAATGCTGGCAGAAATGGTCCGATATCATATAAATGTAATCATCGGGATATCCATCTAGGTATTCTTCATAATTGTACTTCGAATTAAAAACCCCTTATTCTGACTATCATCTTAAAGTAGACAAAATGATGAAGAGATCATAAGAAATTAAGTTTCCGCTGTTAAAAGTGGATACGTTTCGATGGATCCTCATATGTATTTTGCCACAAAAGACAGAACTTTACTCTAAAGACCACTGCAGAAGCGCTGAATGTTATAATTCACCGCGGTGTGTGGTAGAAAGACGGTCAAGAATAAAACTCTGATAACAACTTCAGAGGCAAAAAATAAAGGCTTGAACACTATGGTGGCGTAAAGGAAAAGCTGTCTGTGTGGCCATTGATAGCGATCAAAAGACTATAAATATCGAAAGATAGATGGTGACGTTATTCTATGGCTCCCAATAAAAGTTTCAGATAATGGACAAAGTTGTGTTTCAAACGAAAGTTATGGTGGTGGTGGTGGTGGAGGGGTACTTGGTAGATTGTGAACAGGAGCAGTGAAATAAGGGGCCAATTGGGGCACGAACTGCTAAGAGAAAGGCAGCCCACTGTCCAATTAGAGAAAAGGGGGCGGGCCAAAATGGTTCCGGTAAACGGACCACATCCTCTTTAAGAAGAAAAAAACGAGAAAAGGTCGACAGATTGCGCTGGTTGTTTCCTATACCTCGGACGATATAGAGTGCCGATTGAACTGTCTCAGAGTCTAGCGGGATTCCAGGAATCCGAAATGATGATACTGAATATGACATGATAAGGTCCCCCGTCAACGAAGTCATTTCATCGCTGTATTCTTCAACTGTAGTAAGTGCCTGCCGATTGATCCTAGAAATAATTACTTTGACCAAATAGTTTGTCTCTGCTTCTGATTCCTCATGTATTAAATGATAATATGACTTGTAACTTAATTCTGTTATTAATTTTTAACATTGTCATATAAATGTATGACAATGGCCAATTCCCTGTGTTTCCTTGTTTGGCCCAACACATGCACGCATCCATTGTTTTAAGGTTCTTTTACACCTATAACCACAGTGACTGTTTTGATCTATCTGGGAGACGACATGGTGGAACCGTTACCGTACGTGTTCCTATTTTATGGTCTTGTGTTGGTTCTTTGGTAGGTGTAAAAAGAAGTGTTAGAGCCATGATTCACTAAATACTATTCTACAGGGGCAGTACCTTTATTGGTCTAAAGACATACTATAACCATTCCGATGTAGTTATATGAATACGGTTATGTAGTAGAACATCTAGTTTGGTGAGTCGCTGAGTTGGAGTCTAATCTAATCGATGCATTCTGGAAACTTCTGGAGTATCAACTGAAAGCTTGACATCTGCCTTCCGCTTCAGACATACAGCTGGAAGTCATTTTGACCAAAAACATCTCTATCTTATGTGCACATTCTATTTATTACTATCGTGCGAGTACATATACTTTTGGTACATCTAACAAGTTGATGGCACCCTAAATATATACTATTCAAAATGTTCTTTTACTCTTTTATTGATTCCAAATTAAGCATGTCATCCGTTTCAGCAAATCATTTTAACTGAGATCCTACGATTATCAACCGTGGGTATTTGTGCACAATGATTACCCAAAGCGCTATCTAACTAAAGAATACTGAACATAAAAGTGTAATATTTAAATTAAATTTGAAGATAGATATTTACAAGATAAAATAAAATGAATAGATCGAAAAAAATTATCTATCTTTTCACTTATCAGAGATATGTGATAGGCATTTCGGGTAAAATTTATTTTCTTTAAAATATAACTTATCGGTAGAAATCAGCTTTCGTTACATTCCTGTTATTCCCAATATATTTCCAAAGAATGGAGAGTAAAATGATTTCCGATAACCCTATAGAACACAATAATTCCATCAGGCCTGATGTATCGGGTTTCTTTTCCTTTAACATACTTCAGCTGTAATAACTGACAGAGATTTTCAGAGCAAATACCCTATAATCGATCGTTCACTTTGAAATAGAATACAATATTCTACAGGCAAATAAAGCATTTCTGGCCAATATATATAATATATTTTTCATCATACATTTCAAATATTTTCCACAACTGGATACTTGAATATTACGTATATCAGTTGAGTGATCTATGATCTATATGTTTAGTTCACTGTTATTCACTGTTACATTGAAATTAAGGGTATCAATACTTCTTTCGATATTTACTCTCATTTGAAACATAAAAGCACATGAAAGTTCCCAGCGGGTGATATTTATTTGCATCATTATTATTTATCCTGAATGAGAACTTGAAATACGCTGTCAATCACGTATTTGTTTAGCGAAATTACTTGCCACTCCTGTAGCTTCCAGACTGAAATTCTGCTAATCAAATAAACAAATAAATAATCTTTCTCCTTAATTACACTAATCACGATTATAATTTCGATTAAATGTGTTATATTCATATGTATGAATCACGCTTTAATTAGAAAAATTTGATTAAATTAAAGCATAAAATTGAAAGGCCTTATTACTGAATAATTACTGGAAAATTTCATGATCATTACAAAAGCTATCACAATTCTTCAGAGGTTGTCTAGTCTTAGCTGAGTCAATTAAGCGTTCAATGGATACCCACACAAACAAACAAACAAACACACACACACACACACACACACACACACATATATATATATATATATATATATATATATATATATATATATATATATATATATATATATATATATATATATATTTATGTTCCCGCATTTATCATTCAGTTCAGTCGGTCCCTTGAAAACGATAGATCGAGATTCCACTGTATATATATATATATATATATATATATATATATATATATATATATATATATATATATATATATATATATATATATATAATGATTAATACATAAGTCATTTCTTAAAAAAAAAGTTTTAGCTTCAATGATACATAATAAAGATATTGTTCGCTCGAAAATGAGCAAAAAAGTACGATTCCTTTCTTTTAATGCATATATAGATCACAGAAACCATTAAATGCTTAGAGGAACTAAATTAATTTAACCATTGCCTATGGGACAAGAATTTAATTTTGATTAAAAGTGAAGTGTGTAATTATTTAGAGGCACAAGTAAAAAATACTTTACTTTAAATATGTATATTTATATCCGGTCACTTTTAATAGTCGTATATCATTTTTCTTGAACTCACTGAATTTCAAAAACCATGTTTGGTCAAACTCAAATCATATCTGTATCTACCATACTTGTAATTGATTGGTTATTATTAACCCGATAATGCCTAAATTATATTAAAATGAGAATTTTTAAAATATATTTTTAAATTACATTTTATATATCACAACTGGAGTACAGAGCCTGTTCGCACATTTTGTAGACGATTTTTTTAAGCGGTAATAAAAAATCGTTTCCTGCAAAATAAATAATTGCAATTGTACTATGTTTTTAAAAGTCAAAATTATCGTCTGCGGCTTGAAAGTTTTGTTTTTATTCAAAATGGCGTTTTTAACAAAGCAGTGGTTCGAAGGCTACATTTATGCTCTTTCCGAAGAGAAATATGCATACTCCGTTATCCAAAAACGATGTGAGAGTCATGGTTTTGTGATATCTAAAGCGTCGATAGGTAATATCGTCAACAAGAAAGGGAAAAAAAACGTCAAATAGGAGCCTCAAGTGGGACAAAAATTCCAAACAAGTATCCAAGGAAAAAAACGGACATCTTCGACTATTGCAAAGGTACGTTGTTTAATGTTAAAAGAAAATCCCCCTAGTCAAAGGACAGTTGCAAAATCATTAAAATGCTCGGTGTCCACTGTAAACAAAATGATAAACGTTGATTTAAATCTTAAGAAAGCGAAAAAACGCAATGTGCATCGTCTTCTTCCAAATCATATCGCTGAACGCAGGACACGCTGCAGCATTCTATATGAGAAACACTTACCCAAAGAAAAATGGAAAACAATTGTCACAATAGATGAATCATGGGTGTATTTAAATGATTGCAACAAAAAAGAGCCATTTATTATCATAAAAGGGGAGGAAAATTTTAAGTACATGGTTCAAAGAATCGAAAGAAAGTTTTTCTAAGGGATTCATGATTGTTGCTGGTTTTTCTTATAATGGCAAGTTAAAAATAAAGAGAGTGGAAAAAATGTCAAGATTAACTCCAAATACTATCAGGAACATATTTTATCGCCAATTTTTCTGAATGAAATACCATCGCTTTACCCACAGTGCCATCAATCTGTGAGACTCCATCAGGACAAAGCTAGCAGTCACACATCAAAATCCACTGTAAATTTCCTAAAAGAAATGGAACAAAAATCTGGTATCAAGGCCATACCCTTCACTGATATCCCTACTAAATCACCCGATGTATCACCTATGAATTTTTGTGCTTTCGGGCTTTTAAAATCTGCATTATCCAAACGTCGTCCCAAAACCCTTACAGGACCTGGAAAGCTGTTCAGGAGGAATGGGATAGAATACCTCTTCTGACACTTCAAAAGGCATTATTATCCTGGAAATTGCGGTGTCGAAAGATAGTTCAGAATAAGGGATGTCAAATAGAACATTTAAAACACAAGAATTTTATGTAATTTAGTTTTGTGAATACAATATACATCGTCTAAAAATGTGTGAACAGCCTCTGTATATATGAAATATTACTCATTTATGGTAATTAGCAGTTGAGATAACAATTGATCTAGCAATATATCGCTGGGCGCTACTGGTAGTAAAGGAGCAAGTAACTTTCCTTTGGTCTTATATTTAGAAAATTACGAATTTATTTATAAAAAAAAGGAAATTTTCGCACAATTAAAAATAACTAAAGAGATTTAAAAGAAAAATAATTTTTACTGATCTAAATTTACTAAGTTACATTTTTATAGAGCAAATTTGCAATAGTTAAGTGTGATATAACGAAAAATATTTCACACAAAGCGTTACATCGCACTTTGTACAAAACGCAATACATCTTCCCTTACATTTTTGAAATTGACATATTCTTTGTGCGTTTAGAGAGCAAAGACCATGTTATAGGTAAAAGACAATACCAGAGTCTATCACTTTTGGTCTCGATGACATCATCAGAGATCTTTCAAAGCTTTTCCTAGAATTTGTTCCTCGTTTGAGGTACGCAACGACGATATATCTCCGGATGTCTTTTCTTTTCGCATTTTGATAAATTAATCAGAATATACTTATTTACGACAGGCATGTCAATAACTCTTGTAAAGATCGGCCAGTATCATTTTTTTCCACGGATTTGAAAGGATTGTTTTTATAAGAGTCATTTATGCTGGTCAACACCAACCATATTTTTGTTATACTGGGCTACAATACGAGGTTGCAAAATTTGGAATTTTTCTTTCAAATCTTTTTGATACCTTGAAACTTGGGTTAGAAGATCTATATAAGTTTGTTGCTGTTGTTACACACTTGTTATCCATCAATTTAGCTATAGTTATTTAATTCTTTTACTCGAAACAGTAGTCATAAGTACCACGATTTTTCTTTTCTAATACTCGTATCTTATCAGGCACTCGTATCCTTTTAAGCAGGCACTGCTTAAAGGGAAAAAAACAGTTCTGTTGTTTCTAATTGTTCCCGTGACTCTGAATCTTTGTGTTTTTAATTCGATCAGCAGATCATAAGAATTAAAATAAAATTCCAAAAAATATGATGTGGTTATTAGGATCAGTTACTGGTTGGAGCATTTTTTAACACCACTGGTGTTCCAAACGATTATTTTGAAATTTCAGGAGTATTGTCAAAACTCCCCTTACCACAATATAAGTCAAAATTATAACTGTAGCACTTCACTTCCCACGTGGTCCAAAATTTATAACCAAATCGTATGGGTTTACCCTTAAGAAATTGCTTGGAAAAATGATAGTCGTAGTATCTGATCAACGAACTTCATCAGTTAATTTATCTACGTCAGACGGTAAAGGACGGTAAAGACGGTATATATGACTCAATTTCCTTAGAAAATATTTATTCTAACGTTTCTTCGGCGGTGTGAAACACTTTACGCCGAGACAACATGGAATAAATGAAAATTGGAAAAAAACGATATTAGTTACCACTAACGCCCAGTGTTCTATTTATAGATCAGCATGTTTAAACTTAAATTTAAATAATAGAAACAGTTATTTTTCTAATATAAATTACTCAGAACAATTAAAGAGGTATTGAAAATGTAGAACATATAAGAAAAGTATAACTTACTTTTATTTTTTTTCCGTTGGATACAAAATTGAAAACTGCACTATGGAGCTTCAAAATGGCTAAATTCAGACGTTATCTGCTGGGCTGATCTGGGAAAAATTTTTTTAATACTCGTTTAGGGGTATGGCCACAAGTGTAAAGAAACCAGCCAATGACAATAAGAAGTGATTAAAAGATATCGTTTTCAGTGGGCGTTCTGAAAATTAGGTGATCTATAAATAGATCACTGGGCGGTAACGGATTAAGGAGCTACTGTTATATATCTATATATCTATCTCTCTCTCTCTCTCTCTCTCTCTATATATATATATATATATATATATATATATATATATATATATATATATATATATATATGTGTGTGTGTGTGTGTGTGTGTGTGTGTCTGTGTGTGTGACAAGGAACGTGTTATGCTCCCGTGATTAAATCGATGTTATGCAGTCAATACATACATTAAATAACTGGACGAGTGGTAGGCCATGAAGGAACTAGTCCAATTACTATAAACTTCTTATGTATTGATTCTCATGATTTTAACAATGCTCCAGGGTAAGCAATTCGCAAACGCCATTTTGTCGACCTACCCGGCACGACTGCCTCGAGCTTCCGCTCTCGGCGAAATTCCCATCCAATATACCGCCAAAACTTAATTTCCTTCGATCTCGTGCTGCACGGCGTATGTGCAGACCTCAACCTTGGTCATCTGGACCCTTAGTATTGCTGATCGTACAATTTAACTTCGCGCCCAAAGACCTGTACCTTTCTAAAAATAAATCCTCCCGCCTAGAATTCTTCGCTTTCCGCTCAAAGTCGGCGCTTTATGTCCTATTTTGGACCTTGCGCCATAAAACCCCAACAAACCAACCAACCAACCAATCCGTTCAAAGTCGCTTTTAAAGGATGATTCCCCACTGAAAATTACGCGCGCTTTGTAAATGAAATGTTAGATTCTTACTATTTTAAACCCCCTTTCCCCGTACTTCTCAACTATATTTTGAAAGTTCAGTTATGTTTTGACATATATATATATATATTATATATATATATATATATATATATATATATATATATATATATATATATATATATATATATATATATATATATATATATATGTGTGTGTGTGTGTGTGTGTGAGGCTAAAAATATGGGAGGGCGATCGCACGACCTTAAAACTGGATTTAGTTATTAAAATATTGGATTAGCAATTTAAAATTCTGGGAGTCCAAATAAGCGGCATGGTATTGCAGAGAAAATAAAATAAATGGATTCGACTTGATTCAATTTCCGAAGAACCGAGGATAATTTTAGGTAGACGTATAGCCTTGCAGTTTGGCGCTAAGAAAGGAAGTGTTTAGATCAGAAAAAAGAACATGTACGATATGACGACACGAATAAGTAATGAGCGTCACTAAGCGTTGATTTTAAGGTTGAAACAAAGAGAATCTTCAGAGCCATGGAGAGATAGCAACGGGTTAACACGTGTGCCTTCGGCGCACGTGTTTTAAAATTGGGTTAGGACGTATTTCATCGTATTAATAAAGATGAGAGTTTTGAAAGAATATAATAAATATTATTAGATGATACTGGATTTGTCATCAGTGTTTGAGCTTGGATTCTACATATTGCTTCGCCACCAGACCGCGGACTGCAAAATGATTCTCAGGATGTTTGGAATATTGTGTTAATAATATTGGGCGTGAAGACAATTCCGACATATATATATATATATATAAATATATATATATTTATATATATATATATATATATATATATATATATATATATATATATATATATATATATATATATATATATATATATATATATATATATATGTATATATATATATATATATATATATATATATATATATATATATATATATATATATATGTATATATATATATAGATCTATATATACATATATATATATATATATATATTTGCTGGATGACAGTTAATAGTTTGTATTTGCGAATTAAGGAAAACATTCAGCCACGAATCGATCTGATAAAGAAAATCAACACAGTCGAAAATCAAAATTTACAGTAAAATTCATTCTTGAAATGTATGTCATTTCTGTGACTGAAAAAAGTCGGGCATAATCTGCCGGATTTAGATCTGAGAGCTCACGGACCCTCTCTGAGGCCCACAACACCTTCTGGTATGCACGCAAAATATGCCAGATGGTCAAAGAATCATTATGAATTTCATTTGGAGTTAAGAAAATAAGTTAATAGGAATAAAATTGTATATACCTTTTAGAAATGTTCTGTGTGAGTAATACATGTAGTTTCACCTAAGTGTTAAGAGTGGGAGGGCATTTGATATCCTAACCAAAAAATTTAACTTCTATCAAAGATGAATTTCTTTAAAACTTTTAGACAAATTGAATTAAAAATATTTTGAAAAATTTCTTCAACCCTTCAGCAGGCGAGCCCGTGTACAGAGTGCAACATTTTTGTAATTTTGAATGTTTTGTTTTTACAAGTAATGTTTGAATGTTCTAAGCAGTTTCTATTTATAGCTACAACCTTTCTAATGCAGGTCTGATTTTCGGACTCTTGTATTCCTTTCCATTCATTGTTAGTCGTGATTTAAACGTGGTAAATCAGCGATTATACTGGATTGCAATACGACAAAATTATCATTCGATGTCGTATATCAAAAGTGCAGCTATTACACGGTATTCCGCATCTCACAAAGATGGACAATCTCATTTTCTTTAAGTTTTTGGACATAATAGGAATCGATTCGCAAGTTGTCCTTAGATGCATTAAACCAAACAGTTTTGAAATAAGGCGATTGTATTTGCATTCTTTGGCCTTTAATAAATTATAAACATATCTCAATGTTATAAACATTTTATATCTTCTCATAAAACGTAGAATTATCATTTTCAATTTGAAAAAAGAAAGTTTATTACAAACGGAATAATCAAGGTTGAAAGAGGCGTTCCACTTTATGAAACTCGCGCCTGCTGGTGTTCCAAAAATTGGCGCGTCCGCTGAAGGGTTAAAGTGATGGTTTTATCGTGTTAGTCATGGTATAGAATTTCTTTGCTTGCCAGTTATATAGTCTACTATGCACCACTGATAGTACCAGTTTATAACAGACCCAACTTTGCCTATAATTAGAAAATATTTCTCACAGGAACAGCCGCGTGCTTTTAAAGAAAGATGGTTATCACCGATATATCATTTCACCAGTACATACGAATTTTGCAATAATAGAATATCAATACATTGGCTTACCTAGGAAATTCAAAAACAAAAAATGCGTGTGAGAATTTCTTGGCATAAAGAGAGATGAGGTAAATGGATTGTTCAGAGTCTCAGTTTACCGAGAACATTACATGCAAGTGAAATCAATTCAGGTACAGAAAATAATTCAAGCCTGCATTAAGACATGTTAGACATGTTAATCCCAGCTTTAAAAGCCATTGAAAGCAGATGAGTAAATGTAAAAAATAAATTAATTTGCTTACTTCCAACAAGAAAATGCTTGATAATTTCAGCTTAATATGTGCGTACTTTGATTGCTTAACTTAGAACATATTCATGGTTTATTTTAAACAGAAGAAATAAAATTTATTTTCCTTGTCAAAATTTATTTGATAAAAAATACGTCTAGGTTTAAGATATATCCTATTCCATTCATTTCATCTTTGTTTTTTAAAATGACTATTAAAAGGGATTTTTAAAAAAACTATTTCGAAACAGGCTTCTTTAATACATATTCTGATATTATTGATTCGAAAAATTAACCTTTTTGGGTATTCGTGTTAATAACAAAAATGGTAAGTCCTTTTGAGTTTTACTAAGTGTTCCTTTTCTTCAAAAAGTGCATCAAATTAATGAAAATTAGATTCGGACTTTTATATAACAAACAGAAAAAAAAGGGAGTAATTGAACAAAAAACTTAATTATCTTTAATTAAATTACATAGTGCGAATGAGAAGATTTCCTAAAAGTAATTTTTTAAATTCCAAGATATCAAAAACCCATTCAAAGAAAGTATCTAATTATATGTTAGGCTGTAATCAGACAAAACCCTAAGGTGTAGGTTAACGTTGACAATTTAGAATTTTTTCCTTTTTTTAAACAAGTATTTTAATAATGTGAAAATAAGACAAATACTAACATTTTCCTTAGGAGGTGGGATAGCATGTATCCCAAGAATACGGGACCAAGAAAGAATATATATATATATATATATATATATATATATTTATCCCCCTTAATGGCCATTCTTAAAAAGGGGATATGAGATTTAACATTCTAAAGAGGAAATCAAAAAATGGGCTCCGTAAGTTAAAGGTTAAATTTAAAGATCTTAAAATTTAAAAAATTAAAAAAAAAACCTGGAAAGCATAATACAAGTTAAATTATTAAAAAATTTCTGCGATATTTATGATCCGACTTTAATGTACCGTTTTACCATACAGTGAATCCTCAATTAAACCTCGGAGCAAAACAGCCTGACCTCAAGCGCAATTTGTAAATTAGTTATAGCTTCTTATTTAATGACTTCTTTTAGAATCAAGGAAGCAGTAATTTTACATTTATCGAGGGAGGAGTCAGTAACTAATGATGCAGGTTTTCATTTTAATGACGGTTTAAATTAAATATTTAAATACGCTAGCTAAAATTTTGGCATAGCAAAATTTAAAGAATAAACATTAAGACAATTTGAAAATTATATCCCACGGAAAGCAGAAGAAAAAAAATGGAAGGAAAATTTAGTTAGAAAATTTTCATACATAAATTTGTTTAATGACCACGAAAAAGATGTGCACGAGGCTCAATATTTTTTATTTAGGAAATAAATTAATCCTCAAATAATGTCTCTCCCAGCATTATGTTTTGGAAGGATGTAAAAATAAATCACATGAAACTTAATCAAAATATATATTTTTTATTATAAATCAATATTTCTCTATCAATGTTGTAATAGCTTTACATTGTCATTTCTGTTGTCTTCAGGAGGTTTGCGGACACAAATGTAGCATAAGAAAAATGTATCGTACACTTCTTAAGTAATGGAAGGTTTCAAACCTGGAAGTATCTGCTTATCTGAATGTTATAGATCCGGAGAATACTATTGCTTACGAATATTTTTCAATCGAGTTCTTCAATTTTGGCATAGGCGATTCTTGAGCTAAGAAGGTAGGCATATTACTGTAAAATTATATTTTCCTTAGACTGACAACAGAACATCGCTTTTCTTTCTGTTCTGTTGTTTGTTGACTTCTGTTCTTTTATTTAGGACCAAACTACAGTAGGTCCAAAAGACCATTCTGTGAAATACACCCGGGGCGCTTTATGTCCTATTTTGGACCTCCCGCCATAAAACCCCAACCAATCGAAATACACCCGGCGATCAAATCTTGTGAGTTTGAAAGTTCGTCTGAAGAGACCCCCAGTGCGTTGATGAATGTGAGAGGGTGAAGCCACCAAACGAAAGCAATAACAAGGATGAAATCCCTCCCTCCTCGAAGGAAGTCATGTATGCCATGGATCTTTCAGTTCTTCATTCAGTCCATCGAAGTCTTCCCATCTCTCTTCAGCTGTGGTTGTTTGGTTTCATGACAAGTGTTTGAATTCTGTACTTTTAGCCCTATCCCTTAAAATGATAAAAATTCCTGAGAGTAAAATCCTGTATCGCCTTTAGTTGTTTAGTTTGTCTCTCATGAATCCACGGGCTTCTGGGCACTAAAAACTATTGGAATGTATGAACTTTTCTTTCAAACAGGAATGCATAACTTAATAATTAGGTGGAATCTGTAGAGAAAGTAGATAAATACAAATGTTGACAAGCTCTGTCACACCGTGGTTTCTTTCTTCCGTGGCATTCATTAGGTAATCCCCTAAATTACAAATATGAAAATTTCATGTAACGTCACTGAATGGCCCGCATGTCAGAAAGCTGATATCATGCGTTTCACACGTGCATATCTGGTATACGTTTCTCTATGAGTTTTAGTAATCTATACATTTAACAACAAACATTTTGAATCTCGTGTTTGCCTAAGTTGAGATGAGACAAGGTGCTCTCAAGTGTCTTATACAGATATCTGACTTCTACCCTTTCTAGGATATATGTATATCGAAGTTACCCTCTAATAAAGTAGAAATGCCACTTTTTACAATAGATAAATAACAAAGTTTATTATTCCTTTCACACATATAACGTGCAGTGTCAAAACAATACTAAGTAAAAACTAGGGCAAAATGTTGTAAACACTACACAAGGAAATGAAGTTCAAGTACTCACAATATATATAAAGTCAGACCAGTGATGCTGCACGGTAATCCACTATTGCTAACACAACAAACTCTTTATGCCAGAGTGGCAAAAACTCGCTTAGGCTTAGAAGCGATCTAGCTATGAGCCACTGAAGGCAACTCACATAAACAACTCCAAACAAACTAGTCTCTTCCGCAATCTGGCTACGCGGTATTTATAGTAATGATTTATGCAGAATTTAGCATTTTTTGTAGCGTCTTTAGATTTATGGAAATAAGGTGATCGATTATTTTTCATCGATCATTAGGTAGACCTTACAGTCTTATGCCTAGATTACTAAAACTTGAAGAGAAACGCATATCAGAGCTCTATGTGTAAAATGAAGGACATCAGTTTTCTGTCCATTGAAGCCCTCTGGGACGTTACATGAAAATGCCTTATTCTAAGTTCCTGAGAACAGACAACAATGACTTTGAATAATGAAATTTTTCTTAATAAATAACAATTACCCTGACATTTCGTACTAGTATATTAACATAAGCACTATTTCTCGGAGGATCATGTGCACAGACATGCATTTATAACTTTTTACGTATAACCAAGTAATTATCTGATGTTTGTTGTTATTGCCAAGTGAAATTCTCCAGAAAGGACAGAAAAAAAATTGATTCGCTTACAAAGCTTTAGAACCTTTTTTTTACATGTGCTGAGGCATGTTTAAAAAAAAGCAGAATGAAGGAAGTCCTTCAAGGTATGGTTGCTGTGTTGAAATTTTAAAGATACCATTCAAGACGTAATCGCAATACACATGCCTTTCCCAAATTTCAGAGAATTGGGTTCTAAGTTGTATTTTTCTTTACAATATGTGTTTACAAAGTTAAAATCCATTGAACACGCTATAGAAAAATTGGAGGCACTTGAAAAATTTAAAAACGCATTTTCTTAACACGTTGAGATGTGTCTGAATGCGAGAGCATAAATTAATTATATGGTGTAAATTCAATAAGAATGGGCTTCAAGAATTATTTATGAAGAAATCGGTTTTCAACTTAAATATACTTTATAATATTTTTATTATGTGGATATGAGACTTAAATATTTAGGAATATAATAATGAGAAAAAGTTATTTTATTTATCAGGCAGTATTGTTTGTGTTTCGATATCTTTTGTTTAATTTTCTAAACATGATGAATACAACTAAAACTACCTACCAGCTTAAATTTCAGTTGCTTTGTTTCTTAGAAATACACATTAAAATCTCTACTCGTTCAATTTTGTTCAGATATAATAAAAAGTGGATGAGTATAACAGGATTGAAACATACATTTTTCTTATTCTTAAAAGATGTTTTTTAAATTCCACATCAACAACAATGTAATATCAAAGAAGGAAATTACGTTAGAACTAATAAACTCTATTATAAATCCTTAATATAGTGATTTTGCTCTATTATCTTGAAAGGAACAAAAAGGAAACAACTCCGACATATTATATAAGCATACACTATTTAATAATATTTTTACGATATTAATTTCTGTATAAATTTTACGTTGGACATGCTTGGAATTGGTATTAAAGAAGAACGTATTTTTGTTACACTAATTATTGAACTGAAATGATGCATCCGTTCATGTGTTAAAGATAAATTAACACCATGAAAAACTCATTTCCGTTTATTAAAGAAAAATATATTTTCAATAATTTGTAATAGTACTTCAGTTTTCGTAAAGAAGAAAAGATAATATATATATATATATATATATATATATATATATATATATATATATATATATATATATATATATATATATATATATATATATACATACAGTGGAATCTCGATCTATCGTTTTTCAAGGGACCAATTGAAATGAACGATAAATGCAGAAACATAACAAAGCAATGTGATTCTTGGGACTGGATAAAATGAACGACACATACGGAAAAACGATAGATCCGAAAACGATCGATCGAGATTCCACTGTATATATATATATATATATATATATATATATATATATATATATATATATATATATATATACATATATATATATGTGTGTGTATTTGAATATATATAAATATATGTTACTATAAAAGCTCGAAGTCTGGTAAATCCTAGGTTTTACCGGTAAAACCTAGCTTTTACCAAAGTAGCTTGGTAAAAGTCCGATGTATGCTTTAATAAGATTCCATTTCGGCCTTTTACCAAGCCTTTGCGGTAAAACCTAGGAATTACCAACGCCTTCCGGATTTAAATCGACCTTGAATAAGCCTGCGCTCGCAAATTCAGTCGCGACGCGTTTCTATTCCTGCCCCTCCTTATTTGCGCCATTTGTAGTCTAGCTTCGAGCGAATTCAAACAAGTGTATGCGGCTATGATCTAAATAGAAGCAGTTTGTTTCCATTTTAACATATTTTGCGTTTTTCTTATTTTGCTGAGAGGAAATGAGTGATGTTATGCGGAAAAAGTTTTGTCTGAATCTGTAAAAAATAAGCACGATAGCAGCTTTTATTTAACAAATTAAAAATACACTTCTTTAATAAATGAAGAAGCAAAATGTGTGAAGGAAAAACAAACAGTTCATTACAGATGTTGAAAAACTATGATATTATAATTATTGGAGGAGAGGACAAAGTTATAGCACCACTATCTGCAGAAAAAGCAGAAATCCTGTCTTATGTTACAATTGATGAACTATTCAACGTCGTACACGACGCTCATATCGAAGTTGGCCATGGTGGAAGAACCCCTATGAATAAGGAACTGAATCGTAAGTACAAGAATGTAACATTAGAATCTATCGTCACGTATTTGAGACTATGTGAACCATGTCAGAAAAAAAACTGTGAAAAAGGGGATTGTAATCAAACCAATTGTGCATAGCTAAATGAATTCTCGATGTCAAGTCGACCTAATAGATATGCAGTCCAATCCTGATCGTGATATGAAATTCATTTTAGTGTATCAAGATGATTTTACAAAACTCTTTCTACTCCGAAGTTTACAGAGTAAAAGAGCTTATGAAGTGGCATATCACCTTTTTGATATTTTAACAACTCTTGGAGTCCCGAACATTCTCCAATCCGACAATGGGATTGAATTTTGCAACGTAATTATAAACAGTTTACGTGAAATGTGGAGTGATATAAAAACAGTTCACGGTAAACCGATACACAGTCAATCGCAAGGTTCTGTCGGATGGGCGGACCAAGACGTTGAGAACATGTTGGCTATGTGGATGGAAACAAATAAGACAGAAAAGGGGTCGGAAGGATTAAAATTTTTTCAAGTAATGAAAAACAAAGCATATCACGAGGGAATCAAATGTTCACATTGCGAAGCTATTGTTGGTTTTCCTATGGAGCTGGGACTTGCTAACTCAGTTTTGCCACGTAATTTGATTAATAACATTGCCACTGAAGAGGACTTAGAAAAAATGATAAATATTAATAATGAATGTATGGTTAATTCAGAAGTAGAAGACACTTATCTCGAATCAACAGTTGATTTAGAATCGCAAGATAATAGTAATACATGTGATAAAGAATCATACATAACGATGGAAGTAGATACTGAAGTTCAAATTGAAAAAAAAAAGAACCAGATATATGCTCTGACACAACGGGTGTGATTATCAACAAAGTTCAAAATGTGAAATTGTTTCAAGAGACAGCTAAGGAAGGACTTGAGAAGCAGGCAAAGAAGATGAAGATTCCGTCTACAAAAAACTTTCCGAAACCTACTCTCGGACAAAACGTTCTAATAAAAGTACCTGATATTGATAGATCGAAAATGGATCCAGTAATAGTCGTTATTACTGATATTAAAGATGACGAGTTTCATGTAATTGGTACTAAGTTTCGTAAATTAAAATTGTTGTACACAAGAAACCAGTTTACCTTTTACAAAGAAAATTTTTTAAACATCGAAGAGACTGGTACAGAAGAAAAACTGTCTTTAATTGGGAGACAAGGATTAACAGGATTAAGGAGAGGATCAAGGATTAAGGAGAACAGTTGCATTTTCTGAGACAAGGACTCAGAAAATGCAACTGTTCAAAGAAGTGTACTACGAAGAAGTTTTTGTGCAAATCAGCTGATCTACTTTGTAATTCAAAATGCCATAACAGTCAACCTTGTTGTAACAAGTAGTAAGATGTTTTAAAGTAGCAGTGTTAAAGAAAAAGAATACTACATTTTTCTTATTTTTTAAATTTCATAAATTTATTGTTATTTTTTTCTGTGCTATCAATTTGATTTTTTTAACTATTGCGAAAATTATTATAAAAAATTATTGAAATCTATTCAGTAGTTATCGAGTTAATTGTGCATTAGTACAGATTTTTCAAATGGGATCTTATTTGCAAAATTGCATAAATATTGTATTCTTTTTATTTTTATTTCTTGTAACTCTTTGAAAAATAATTCTAAGACAGTTCCATCTACATAATCTTACATCATACCTGATTTTGATCACTTTTAAAATTTATATTATCAATTAAAAATTAAAGTGTCTTTTAACGTTTTTGGGACACACTGATTACAATATATCTGCGAATAGAAAATCCTATCATAAGTAATCCCTCGTTTCGGGCTTTTACCAGAAGGCGTTGATAACTCCAAGATTATACCGCAAATGCTTGGTAAAAGGCCGAAATGGAATCATATTAAAGCATACTTCGGACTTTTACCAAGCCACTTTGGTAAAAGATATATATATATATATATATACATACACACACTGAAGGGCGACTGAATTAGGGATACCTACCTAGTAACGAGTTGGGCTTCCTCTGGCCTTGATAACGGCTGCCACACGACGAGGCATAGATTCAACAAGTTTCTGGAAACGTTACACGGGAATGGATTCCCAAATATTGGCTAAAGCTGTCCATAATTCAGTAAGGTTCTTTGGTACTGTGTGATGGCCTTTCACGCCTTGTTCCAAAACATCCCAAAGATGCTCAATAGGATTTAAGTCTGGGCTTTTAAGTGGCCAATTCATGACAGAGAAGTCAGAGGAATGCTCATCCAACCAGCCAGTAGCCAACCGGGACTTGTGCGAGGTACAGTTGTCTTGCTGGAAAACTCCATTACCGTGCGGATAGCAGAACAGCATAAACGGATGGAGGTGATCACCCAGCAACTCTACGTACCGAATTGCATTGAGGGAGGTTGGTACACGCACCAAATACCATGATTGAGCCACCATGCCCTTGTACAGTTCCAGCCAGGAATGCAGGATCCATGGCTTCATGAGCCTGACGCCATATTCTCAGACTCCAGTCGGCGTTAAGTAGTCAGAATCGAGACTCATCACTCCATGCTACTCGTTTCCAGTCCTCTACACTCAAGTCTGTGTGCTCTCTTGCCCAGGCAAGACGTGCAGCCCGATGGCGAGCGTTGCACAGTTCGTTTACTGACTGTAAGACTAGCACCGTCATTAAACTGGGTGGTAATTTGGGCTAATGGTTGGCTTCGCTGGCTATGTACCTAGCGGTCGCCTGAGCGGTCTCTCACCACGGACTGTCAAGGCTAATTGTCCTTTCCGGTTTGCCCGATCGCTAGTTTTTTTTTCCATCATCCATGTATTCTTTGCATACTCTTGACATTGTCGACCTTGAAAATCCTAGCTGTCTGACGATTTCGGAAATTGAATGGCCCATGCGTCGCGCACCTAAGATTTGTCCGCGATCGGAGGCGTCTAAATCAGGCAGTTTACCCATACTGGCAATTCCAACAACTAATTCAGAACAACCACACGCACTATATATGCAGTTACCACAGCGCCCTCACTTGCGTATGCATGATGCGCAGCGCTACACAATTTGCATAGGCTTTGCTATCCCTAATTCAGTGGCACTTCAGTGTATATATATATATATATATATATATATATATATATATATATATATATCCGAAAGAGACTGCCATTCCTTTTCACTTTTCTTTTATAGGTGGAAACGATAGCCACGTAAGTTTGGAAACATTATCAAAATTTCTGTTTCTTTTGCATTGATAGTGCCACGGTTATAGTTAATATATACCTTCATTCAATATTTTTTGTTACCTGTGAAAATACTATATCCATATTAACCAAAGCTTTAGAGCCGAGAAGAAAATGATATGTCATCCGTAACAAATATAATATAATAGGGGAGTTGATTGTGTCAAGAATTTTAAATTTTATAAATAATTGTCAAAAGTGTATTTGTATTTTTATAATTTCATGACTCGTATATGAAGAAGAAAACTGAAACAGGTATCCGAAAGAAAAATAAAATCAATCATTAAGATAATCACATTCTAGCGGAAGGTATTCCTGTCACTGCCACAGTCGACATTATCATTAACCGTAGGAATGTACTGCGTTTATCTTAAACATCGCAGGAACAATCCTTTCATAAACGATTCTGTCTTAAATTATATTTTCGGTGATGTTTGTAAAGGGGCATTATAGTTAAACAGAATTTCCTTACCTTTTCTGAATTTTGTTTCCTTTCATGTCTTGGTTTCACTAGCTATATTGTATTTATCTTTTAAAGAAAAAAATAATAATTTGCGTTTGTGCTTTTCTGTGAAAGGATTGGAATTCGTTACCATTTCTAAGTTTTTTTTAAATTTGACAATATTTTAGAATCCACTGCAGCTTTCCGCTACTTTTATGTCCACAGCAGTTCAATTTTATTTTCTCTTCATTTTTAGATGTAACTTGCTGATTAATCTCTTTTTCCGAAATGTTACATAATACACAATTTTCGTCTTATAGGTAAAATTATTTTTAATATAAAGAAAACTTATTTCGCGTCAAAGTTCTCAACAACAGTTCCCTACAGTAACAAATATATAGTACGCTTTTTAAGTTAAATTTAAACATTCTAAAACACAATCAACCTCATTTTTTTCCCGAAGCATTTAGGACTTTCAGATAATTAACAGTTTTTGTTTCAAAAATTTATATATATATATATATATATATATATATATATATATATATATATATATATATGTGTGTGTGTGTGTGTGTGTGTGTGTGTTAGTTAGTTAATTCCAATCCAGAAAACTGTGGGCAAGCCCATACGTACTTAAAAATATAAAAGGAAATATACAGAACTGCAAAATGAGAAACACAATATAGAGAATACATAAATAACAAAGAACTAGAAAAAAATTCCCAGCGGTCACGAGACTCCTACAATGTCTTCTCGGAGAACGCCCAGTTAAGGTAAAACAGTGTGTGATATGCGTACTATCCCTGGTGTCGGAATTGCAAAGAGGGCATACAGGGCTAGAAAAATTCTTATTCTATTTAAATATACAGCGAAGCAGTCGTGTTTATTCCTGAAATTGCCGTGCAAATGAAATTCCACTTCAATTTGTCCTCGGACCATTGGGAAGGCCATGCTGGGACTTACTCAAACTTCATTTTTAAGGCGATTTTATAGGTTCGTGATAAAATAACCCTTTACGTTCTGATTTATAATCTTACATGCAGTTTTGTATGGAATTTTATTGGGAGAACAGAGGCATATTGAAGTTCCTTTCTTTGCTCAAAAGTGTGCTGCCTCATTGCCTGGTATGCCTCAATGAGATGGTATCAATTGCAGGATAACACATTTTCGAGATTAGGTTACAAACTAGACTATTGTTCTGCATTCTTGTATTTCCAATCAAGATGTATGTTGATTTTGATTCGCTATATACTGAATGGCAGAGAAGAATCTGAGAGAAATAGATATAGGAAATATGTGGTAATCTATATATAGAAATCTAAGGGACAAGGGCTACACGAATGGATTTGACATATCTATCGAAGACCGTATTACACTAATCTTATAGTAAATAAACAGAAAATAAGGAGCCTTGCGAATAAAGTAACACGCATTAGATTAAATGCGCTTAAAATAGCTTCAAAAACCATCTGATTATCCGAGCTTAATCTACTAAAGTAAATCACACTGGTACGTAATGTCAGTGTATCATTTACAGTGATATTTAGTGAATAATATATACCTAGAAATACGATACTTATTAAAAAAGAAATCTTTCGAAAAAAAAAATTAAAGGTTTTGCTCAGTTATTTCAAGAAATTAAAGAGACAAATATGTATTTTAAATATTCGAAATGGAAAGACATTAACTAATTATTCTCATATATACATTCTATTTTATATATAAAATGCATTTATAACTAAAGACGAAATGTTTCTTAATTGAATAATCGGTGAAAATTATTATTAACCCATGGTAATACCAAGAAATTAAATTTTAATTTTCACCAAATTTTATATTTTATTGTAACATATTTTTATTGTAACATTTTATAAAATGTCTCTTATATTCGTTTCTCTTGCGTATAAGATACAGAATATTAATTATCAATTATTTTTTCACATAATTTACAGAGAGAAATTAACGCTGTTACCTTATTAAAACTTGAACGAGAACACTTCGGTTTTGACTCTCTAAGTAAACATTCTTTAATTAAAATATTTTAATTAATTAGTTTCATAAAAGTCAATCACTTTGTTTGCTCAGCAAACTATTTTCTTTCCTTTTGCGTTTCAGCATCTTATTTTTTTAAAGTGTCTTGTCTAACTGTCTTAAAATTACCAGGTGATGATGAAATAAAAGTTACTGCTAACATTTAGAAAAAAAATAACGTGCTAATTTAAAAATAAGGTCATCACTTAATCGTACATTAATTTATTCGTTTCATCGTAATTTAATCACGTCATGACATGTATTATATGCACGCTAATATGAAGGAATATGAAAATACTTTTTTAAATGTAAATAATTTATTCCTGGGAAATATGGACGTATTTCAGCTTTTCTGAAAAAAATAATTTCATACGTATTCTGTATTGCACATATTTATGTGGGATTTTCAAATAGCATCACTTGATAGGCATGTGTATTTTGTGATTCATATATATATATATATATATATATATATATATATATATATATATATATATATATATATATATATATATATATATATATATATATATATATATATATATATATATATATATGTCACGGCCCTTCGCCGCGTACCCTTTAAAACAAACTAATTCCTCTAATTGCAGTCACAAAACAATAGTCCGGTGGAAAAACTAATGTTTAATTAACATTTAAACAACTTAATTAATTAACATTAAGTGAATACCCAAATAACCCAGCTAAATCGCCATTTTCAAGCATCTCTCAGCTCACGCGACGCACGTCCTATTTCTATAAACAATCCCTAAACTGGGTATTTTTATTTCTTGCACGTTATACAACAGCGTGGGCTATCATCTAGAGCCCCTTCTGCTCGAACATTCGGGGATTGCGTCAGGCAGCGCGTGCGAGCAGTTCGGTGACCCTGAACTCTTCACTGAGAAAAACAATTTACTTCCTGAATTGGAAAACACACTAGGACTTTGTAAGGTATACACAAGATTCGATTCACAAGAATCGAACTTTTGAGTGAATTAAAGAAGCTGCTTCAGATATGCTAATTTTGGCATACGCGCTTAGTATAAATACCACGCAGCGTCATTAATGAAAAAAAAAGGAGTTGTTGTTAAGGTTGAAAGGTGTTATCCTGCGCTAGCGCTTTACGGGCTAGAAGTTTACGTGGCAGTACTGCTGGTTTGACTTACTGTTCGTGAGTATAAAAATATATTGTCCTTAAAAGCTGTATTTACATTCCGTACAAGTAGTACGCATGCTTATTGCTGTAAAAGCCAATTATATGTGCAATGAATCCAATAAACATTGTTTCATGTATAAATTGTGTTTGTATATAATTCAAATAGAGTGCCACTTCAAATTATATACACCCAAGTCTGGGTAGAAGTGAGCATAGAATCTCTATACTGGCGCCCGAAAAATATATATACCCTGGTAGTTAGCGTTAAATTTGTAACGAAGAACATAATTGAAATTAAAAACTGTGTACTGTGTACTTATATTGATAAAATTGTTGCAAGTACTTATATGCTATTTAAAAAATGAGTGTTGTAGAACAAAATCCTGCTGGAAATTTTCCTCGGGTAATTATGGTTCAGCATTTGCGCCATTCGAAGCCACCTTCAATGGCGGCCCCTCAAGCCAATTCCTAAAGAAATTGAGCATTACTTTCAGCAACAATGCACCCCAGAGGGGGATAAACTTAAAATTGCTCTAGCCGCTTTAAGAGGTAGTGCATTTCAGTGGTACACGTGTATGAAAAGCAGTAATCTGATTTTTGACTATTTGTCATTCAAGCAACAGTTTCTTAGTGTTTTTCCAAAGACCTTTAATCAAAATGAAATTGAAGCGGAAATTTATTCGCTAAGGCAACGTGAAGGTCAGTCTGCGTTAGATTTTGCTACGGAAAAGATTTCCAAGTGTGAGGAATATTTAGGAGTAACGGAAGCGATAATCTTAAAAATAGTTATCCAACGTTTGAAGCCAAGTGTTCAAGATTTTTTAGATAATCAAACAATTACAAGCAAGGTTACCCTCCTTCAAGCTTTAGCTAAATATGACAATAGACATTTCTTCGCTACCCCTCACCGTCATTCAGGTACGAGAAGTTTTATACAGCCGCGCCAAAATTTTTCGCGAGTTTCAAACCAGCAGCGTAAGCAGTACCGCAGGCAAAATAATAGAAGCGCACGGCGTGATAATGAAATTAGTGCACTTAAAGAAAATATGCAAGCACCTTACTTGCACTGGCAAGTTGATTCACATGATATGGTTCAACCTGTTGAAACTGTGTGGTCAAATGTATTATTTTGTCCGAGCAGTAATCATTATTTTGAGAATAGTGAAAGTCAGGGTATTTTGTGGCTTATAAAGAAAGTGAGTCTAGCTGGAATGATGAGGTAATTCCAGTACAAATTTCTGAAATAGTGCCGATACTAATGCTAGTGGTTTAGAAAATAAATCATCTGACACTTCTATTAATGCTATACCTGATATTATTAATGCTATACCTGATATTATTGATGCTATACCTGATATTTTAGATGATATTCACACATCTGTTAATGAAGGAAATTTAGTAGATGACGAAGTATGCGTTACGGAAGTTAGTGAATACTTATTAGTTGACGACAATAAAAATTCTTTAAACGATAGTAGGAACTTGCTAGGTGATGATATTATTTCAAGTTTCCAGCCGAATGGGGATTGTGTAGGCCAGGTTGATAATATGGTTTTAAATAAAGTACATGAAAACCAGACTGAGAATCAGGATGAAAAGTTGACACAGAGTTATACTGTAGGTAGTTTAGCTGATGCTTCGGAAGTTATAGAGAAAGTTTGCAATAAAACGCACGAGTACGAAAAGCTTAATCTTCCTAAAACTGAAGCAGTGTTAAAGAATTTAAATGATAACGATTCTGATATCGCAAGTTTCAAAGAGACTTTTTTGTCAAAAGAGGATAAAACTAAAGTTAAGGGGGATAAAAACGTGAAAAAGCGCCTTCAGGTTCCAGCATTAAAACTGCTAATACTGAAGTAATTAAGGCGGTAAACAAGAAGTCGTATAAGCACAAATACGAAAAGCAGAGTCAGGTTGTTGAAAAAATAGAATCTGCATTAAAATTTAATACCGATACAAGCAAAAGTACGAAGAAAGGTAAAGTGTGCACTACAAAAACTCCATCAAAGGAGGAATACGTCGCTGATAAGGTACACAAGGTTATAAAAAGGAAGAATGACAATTTTAAAGCTCCTTTGCATAAGTACAGGGAACGCAAGATATCAGCCGCCCAGCAAGGTTGGCCTCCTCCCAAGAGACCTCCTGTCCATCGTCAAGCCGGACCAGCGCCTCAGGACCAACGACCTGCTGCACGAAGGATGCCCACACGGTCAACGAACCCCTTTACTAGGACTGCGACCATCAAGAGAGGTTCAGCGGATTGGACAAACTGGTGCAGTGAAGTTGCTGCATTCATGAGGAACAAGTCTTGTATCAACTTTCTTATTCTAACTCCCACCCTTTAATAAAATCGAACCAAATTGGTTTGAAGTTCCCCATTGTTTATACTGTGTAAACATTTTGAGGGGAAGGAGTGAGCCACTGAAAAAAAAAACGGCATACTATTGTTTTATAAATTTTTGAAGGGGACATGTAGTGAAAAAAAATACATACTAACTACAGATAACAAACAACTAACATACTAACTTCGCAAATCATAACACATGTACATTATAAATTGGGGGAGAGCAGATACAGTCAAGAAATGTCATGCTGTGCAATTGTGTTGTCACTTTTAATTAAAATAGATATTTTAGGGCGCAGTTGGCCAGCCCAGTATCCGCAACTCTGCAAATCCACTGTGTAATGGTGTCACCTGGACCCTTCGGGGTTAGTTTTGTAAAATGGTAGTGGCGTTTTTCCCCCACACAACGTGTGGAAGGTTTTTTGGCTTTGCCACCCATTATGTAAAAAAGTCAGACCAGCACGCGTTTTCAATTAGTTAACTGAAGCCGTTCAGACCTCAGTTACCTAATTTTTTTTTTCGAGGGAGGCCAGTGTAAGGTATACACAAGATTCGATTCACAAGAATCGAACTTTTGAGTGAATTAAAGAAGCTGCTTCAGATATGCTAATTTTGGCATACGCGCTTAGTATAAATACCACGCAGCGTCATTAATGAAAAAAAAAGGAGTTGTTGTTAAGGTTGAAAAGGTGTTATCCTGCGCTAGCGCTTTACGGGCTAGAAGTTTACGTGGCAGTACTGCTGGTTTGACTTACTGTTCGTGAGTATAAAAATATATTGTCCTTAAAAGCTGTATTTACATTCCGTACAAGTAGTACGCATGCTTATTGCTGTAAAAGCCAATTATATGTGCAATGAATCCAATAACATTGTTTCATGTATAAATTGTGTTTGTATAATTCAAATAGAGTGCCACTTCAAATTATATACACCCAAGTCTGGGTAGAAGTGAGCATAGATTCTCTATAACTTTAATAGGAAATTACCGTTTAACGCTTAGTAATATAATTAAATATAGTTTATGCTTCTAGCATCACACACACAAACACACACACACACACACACACAAACAAACACACACACACACACACACACACACACACACACACACACACACATATATATATATATATATATATATATATATGCACTCTGTCACAACAAGATATATGCACCCAGAAGGAAACGAGCTACTATCATGAAACTTAACATGTATGTAGTGTATGAGGAGATAAGCAAATGATTACAAATTCAGAAGAACAGACCGCTTTATTAAGAAGATATGATATGAAAAATGTTACAAATCAGTAAGTCGTAAATCAACCTGTGGCAGGTATACATGCTGAAAAATGGCATGGCATCGAATCAGTGAGGTCACCTATGACCTCCTGCGGAATATCATGCCATAATCTTTGCAATTGGACAGTTATTTCACCAGTATTCCGGGACGACTGCAGTTGCCTTCCAAGCACGTCCCAGAATTGCTCTATTGGCGAGAGGTCTGGTGACCTGGCAGGCCACGGGAGTACGTCATATCCTTGAAGACATTGTTGGGAGAGTCGCGCAGTATGTGGACGAGCTTTGTCTTGCTGATAAATGGCACCTGGGTGACTTGATAGCATAGGCAGAACAACTGGCGTTAGAATATCATCCACGTAACTGCGTGCTGTCAAAGGGCGTTGAAGGACGACTAGAGGTGATCGTGTGCCCCAGCAAATCTCTCCCCACACTGCAAACACCTTGTGTAATCGCCGTGTGCCTCTGGATAACAAATGCCGGATCGGACTGGTGGCCTGGTTACCCCCACACGCGTATGCGCTGGTCATCAGCATTGAGACTGAATCGGGATTCATCGCTGAAGATCACACGCCTCCAGTCGGTCACACTCCAGCTTGCCCGACATCGGCAAAAATCCAATCGACACTGCCTATGATGTTGGGCCAGTGGTAGCTGTCTTAATGGACGTTGGCCCCTTATACCTGCGTCGGCCAGTCGTCTCCCATTGGTTTCCCTTAATACCACCGGATGTCTGGAAGGTGGTAAATGGCGTCGAACCGATTATAGCAACGTCGTTGGTGCGGACGTGGCCTCTTTTATGATTGTGTGATCCTCGTGCGCATTTGTGTTCCTTGGACGCCCTGACCCTCCACGACGGTAGACTACCTCTTCTGTGATCCATTGTTGCCACCACCGATCAACTACCATATCGCTCCCACCGAGGTGGCGGTCGATACGCCTGTTCGACCAACCTGCTTCTCTGAGGCCTACTATACGCCCCCTCTCAAAGTCCGACAATTGTTCGTACTGTCGCCGGTTACGTCTCAGACGCATCTCTATGCACAATACCGTCCATCCAAGTCGACAGATTTATTTGAATAACCCTATGGCACGAGCAATCATGCTTTTAAACTCTCCCAGCTGCGCAACTCATATGCACATAGCGTGCTTACCCTTGTCTCATTGGCGTCGAAAATTTAATCATCTGCGTATCTCTTACCAGACTACATTCTTTCCAAGTTCCGTGACAGTAGCTCGAAACCTTCTGGGTGCATATATTTTTTTGTGACAGAGTATATATATATATATATATATATATATATATATATATATATATATATATATAATATATATATATATATATATATATATATATATATATATATACAGTGAAGTGCCACTGGATTAGGGATAACAAAGCCTATGCAAATTGTGTAGCGCTGCGCATCATGTATGCGCAAGTGAGGGTGCTGTGGTAACTGCATATATAGCGCGTACTTTGGTTGTTCTGAATTAGTTGTTGGAATTGCCAGTATGGGTAAACTTCCTTATTTAGTCGCCTTCGATCGCGGACAAATCGTAGGTGCGCGACGCATGGGCCATTCAATTTCCGAAATCGTCAGACAGCTAGGATTTTCAAGGTCGATAGTGTCAAGAGTATACCAAGAATACATGGATGGTGGAAAAAAAACTAGCGATCGGTCAAACTGCAAAGGACAATTAGCCTTGACAGTGCGTGGTGAGAGAGGGCTCAGGCGTATTGTACGTAGCCAGCGAAGACAAACATTAGCTCAAATTTCCACCCAGTTTAATTACGGTGCCAGTCGTACAGTCAGTAAACGGACTGTGCAACGCTCGCTTCATCGTATGGGTTTCGGGAGCCGTCGACCTACGACAGTACCATTGCTCTATACTCGCCATCGGGCTGCACGTCTTGCCTGGGCAAGAGAGCACAGAGACTGGAGTGTAGAGGACTGGAAACGAGTAGTAGCATGGAATGATGAGTCTCGATTCCGACTACTTAACGCCGACGGGAGGCTGAGAATATGGCGTCAGGCTCATGAAGCCATGGATCCTGCATGCCTGGCTGGAACTGTACAAGGGCATGGTGGCTTAATGATGGTCTGGGGTGTTTTTTCGTGGCACGGTTTGGGATCTTTGGTGCGTGTACCAACCTCCATCAATGCAATTCGGTACGTAGAGTTGCTGGGTGATCACCTCCATCCGCTTATGCTGTTCTGTTATCCGCACGGTAATGGAGTTTTCCAGCAAGACAACTGTACCTCTCACAAGTCCCCGTTGGCTACTGTCTGGTTGGATGAGCATTCCTCTGACTTCTCTGTCATGAATTGGCTACCTAGAAGACCAGACGTAAATCCTATTGAGCATCTTTGGGATGTTTTGGAACAAGGCGTGAAAGGCCACACAGCACCAAAGAACCTTACTGAATTATGGACAGCTTTTAGCGAATATTTGGCAAGCCATTCCCGTGGAACGTTTCCAGAAAATTGTTGAATCTATGCCTCGTCGTGTGGCAGCCGTTATCAAGGCCAGAGGAGGCCCAACTCGTTACTAACTAGGTATCCCTAATTCAGTGGCACATCAGTGTATATATATACCGGGTGGCCATAATAAAACTGACAGTGCTCACAGTGTTCGGTAGCGCGATCTATTTGCGAGAATGACGCCACATTTTGTAGGAAGATTAAACAAGACGGGGGACGAAGGATTCTGCAAAAAAATAAATTAGGTCTAAAAGTCACAGCTAGGGGAATATTTGGCGCTGTGTAATAGAAAATAGAGTGTTAACAAATGCAATTTAATACGGAATAAAATTACCTTTTATTATGGACATTTTCTTATTTAGTTCAAGTGCAATATGGCAACACTTTTAAAAAAGCGTAAAATCTACATAAACACCGATAAAGTCACGTGATCTGCATTATCACGTACGCTGAGCAGAAGAAGAAGTTCTTTATTCAAATTTCACGTTACATCCATTGGCACAGTGCCAGCTGCTTGGGTTTTAAAAGGCAATGTGTTACGTTTCGAATCAATCGGATTGAAAGTTTATGTGCAATGTCACCTTCTTTAGTCGAGCGTGCGTTACTGGTCAAATTATTTTACCTCAACCAGTGCAACGCGTCAGCCGCTCTTCGTGGTTTTAGAACTCACAAAAAATGCGTAAAGGTAACGGTCCTGTGTCAGTTAATGGGCTAAAAGCAATGGTTGCGACGTTTGAGAAAACAGGTTCTCTGAAGGTTCAGTCAGGCAGAGGACGAAAACCTGTACCACAGGATACAATCGAAGCCGTTGCCACGGCGATTGTCGACAGAGGACCAGGCAATATTGCTGCCACCTCTAACGCTCGTGGATTAGCTCGGAATATGGATATGCCTTACAGTACGGTATGGAAAATCTTACGAAAGATTATCAACTTCTCTCCGTTTTCATTTTTAAAAGTGTTGCCATATTGCACTTGAACTAAATAAGAAAATATGCATAAGAAAAGGGATTTTTTATTCCGTATTAATTTGCATTTGTTAACACTCTATTTTCTATTGCACAGCACCAAATATTCCCCTAGCGGTGACTTTTGGAACTAATTTATTTTTTCGCGGAATCCTTCGTCCCCCGTCTTGTTTAATCTTCCTACAAAATGTGGCGTCATTCTCGCAAATAGATCGCGCTACAGAACACTGTGAGCACTGTCAGTTTAATTATGGCCACCCGGTATATATATATATATATATATATATATATATATATATATATATATATATATATATATATATATATATATATATATATATATTATATGTATAAACTAAAGTTAAAGTTACTGAGAAACGTATCTACATTTTATTACACTTTATGAAGTTTTGTGCGTAGATGACTCTCTCTAAGGAATTTATTATTCACTATATTGCAAAAAATATATAGATTCCTATTTAAAAAAAGCCTTTTTATGTATTCTGCATATTCGATATAATTCGAAAGTATTGCAAGCAAAGCATTTTTTCTTCAGGAATCTTCCTGTCTGAAAAATTTCATGAAGGAAAAATTTTTTTTCAGACACTTGTAGAAAGCACAACTTTGGATTTGTTTAAAGCATGAGTATTTATATAATATTCATATCTAAACTATTGCATTTTAACATACTTAAAATTTCAGAAACCGCAGCCGTTAGTTCCAATATATTTTACGAGGGGGACATTTATTTCTAAACAGATTATTTTTACGCTACGGAACTATTTTTACAAAGCGCATGTGTTTTTCACAAAATTGTTTTATATGTTAATATGTTTGGTAGACAATTTGATTTTCAACCATTTTGCCGAATGAAACGGAACGAAATATCACAACATTTGAAATTTCATGATGTCTAAAATGATAAATTCATATAACTTTCATAAAAGAAGTTTATTTTCATAGATAAAAACTTTAAGAGAGTTCAAACAAAGGAATTGTCTCTGTAACAAAGTGTAATTGCGTAATTTCTGAATGAAGACTCAACAGTAGTTAAAAATCAATCAAGAGAAGTTTTCAGCGCTTTAAGCTTGTTCGGCATTTAATTTGCAATTTAAATGACGATGACAAATCCTACTAAAATCAGAATCGTTAATATTTCAAAATATTTAAATCTCTTAAGTCTGTCTAGTGGAACCATGAATTTATGAGGAGAGTCTTATCTGTCACAGAACACACTATTCTATACAGGTGTTACAAAATGCCTAGATCCACCTAAGGATGATGAGTAGTTAAGGAAGGACGTATGTAAAACGAAAGTACTTCATAATTACCACTCTTGGGGCCAAAAGATATATCCGTTGCGAGAGGTTCGCCCTTTTTCAGATATGTATTTACAACCCCAACGATTGATATATATATATATATATATAATGTTACAAGGACTATGAATTAAAGTTTTAGAGATTATATTGAGATTACAAGGGAATATTTTAAAACTTTAACATTTTAGAAATTTTCAATTGATGAAGGGTATAATTGCTATTGCTTATGTTTTTGGAATTATTTTAAATAAATTTTTTCACTAATAATTATTTTTATTTATAAAGTAAATTACAGTAAAAGTAAATGCAAATTGTAGTAGCAACGCTTGCATTAACATTTTCACGTATAATATCTCAGTACATATAAAAATCAAATATGCTCTAGAATAATTTATTATTGTACAAAATATTATAATGTGAAAAGTATCCTATGTAACGTTTTGTATTTTCCTTTCATTAGTTTTTATATGATATCAAATAACAATCGTAATATTCCATTTATCACATATTTTAGAGTAATTTCCTAACGTTAAAAGCCATATTTATAACAATAGGATAATAATTTATGTATTTACACCTTCTGTGTTTTCTCTTCCTTTTTTGTTTGCATTCTTCTCCTCTAAATTCTCGAAGGCATGAAAAGCTTATCTAGGAATTGCTACTAATGAGCGTGTACGCCTTCCGTTTTCTAAACATTGCAGTCAAACCTATTTACTCCGCGTGACATTCTCTATTCGACGGATATGTAGTCTATTTCTTTTGTTGTTATATATTCATTAAAATACGGGTAAGCTGTGGAAAATAAGATTGCTGCAGACGGATTTATCTCTTTCTTGTATATCACAATAAGGAGGTTTTAAAGTATGACTTTAGATATGATATGGAGGTAATATACGGGGATCGAAATAACGGGCATCAATCGTGTCATTATGAACGCTTTTAAGGCTTCTATGTACTAAGAAAAAAATCGTATTTCCCTTTTCCTCTTCTTGCAGACTCTTGTGGTGGAAGGAGTCCAGTCGAGATTTCAACCCCCCTTAGGATTGACATTTTGAGGGATTGTAATGGCTCTCTCTCTCTATAGGGGGGTTAAGAGCTGCCCCCAATTTTTTTATTTAAAATATATTTTTTCAACTATTTATAGGTACATAAATGCTGATAATCAAATAAAATTGGTATTGCCAGATAACCTGAATTTATCGGCAAAGTGCTACAGGATTCATTTTAAAAATTTCGTCCACCGAAGGAATTTATGAGTGTTTAAAACACACTATACCAGATTTTTCCCCCAATAATTTAAATTTTAAAATATTAATTGCATTTTTTTAAAAGACAAAAATGTACACAAATGTGAAATTTCTTTCTCTATGACGGAGTACAATTTAAAAAAAAATCTTTGAATCCAAGTCGGCAATCCGTCAACAAATTTTCTCTATATGTTAACAGTGAGGTGAGTGATTCCAATGGGGTTAGTACATAGCAGCCTTAATAGTGGCACGATTAAAAACTTCCTCGAAAATTACCTTTAATTTTTTATTTATTATTCTATTAAATTCCTTTCTAAATCTACAAATAGATCTAAGAACGGGATGGCATTCAACAACTGCTTTGAATGACAAGACTTCCATTCTTCTCCTTTATTTCATGTCACAAGGAAAAAATATCTGTAAATTTGTACCAATAAATACATTAGATCTCATAGAAAGACAGTTCAATCAGTATTTTTAACAGTCCCTGATCCCCCCCCCCCACACACACACAAAATAATATAAGTTCTTTGTTAAACCCACTTAATAACCAATCAAAAATGGAATTGTAAAGACTGGATTGTAATTTTTTCGAAATTTGTATCCCTTTTGACATGGCGCGTTTTTTCGTTGAGGTTTTCCATCAAAATATTTACGAGGCGAGATGAGTCTCAGATAGATAAGTGGTCTATCGTACGAACACATTGGGAGATGCATATAAATGATGATTGTATCTTGTTATCCATTCACCACATTCTCAAGAAATTTGGTGGAAATGGGATAGAAGTATTTCTGTGCGGTCAAAAGTACCGTCAATGAAAAGACTGCACATCCATTGTTACAGCTTATGTTTCTCCGAATAGCAGTGTGAAAGATGTCAGATGTTGATTTCTGATCAAATTGATTATGTTTATACCCAGAGCGTCTGAAATGTTTGAAAAATTACAAGAAAAATATTGTGGGTATTTTTCAATGGTAATGTCTCATGCATACCGATTTTGGAAGTGACCTGCTTTCTTTTTCTCATAGGTAAAATGATTTTGACCAACATATTCAATATAGCGAATTTATTTTTATTTTTGAATAAATTTTTACCGTGATTTTATCGTTTATTTGAACGTAAATCCATGTTTTGAAAATTCTGGGGTGAGAAATTTTGTGAATTTCAACACTGCTAGAATCATATCTGGCTTCAAAGATGGGAAAAATGAAAATATTTGCTTTTTATATGGAATTATTATGTAAAGTTTTAGGAAAATGTAAATATAAATTTATTTGCTTGGGATAAAACGCACGAACGTAATAGAATATTTTTTAAAATAAGAAATCCTGTTTTATTCCTCATTAATTTTAATTACAATATTATCATGTATTTGATTATAAATTTTCTTTTTCGAAAAGATAAGGTATGGAATTTTGTAAATGTTACCACCCTTACAATTATATTTTAATTCAAATGTGAGAGAAAATGAAGAAAAAGATTGCTTTTTGTATAAAATCACATTCAAACTCAGAAAAATAATAACTAAATGAATAATAGCTCAGAAAAATATAAACTAAAATTTATTTTATATTGAAAGAAAAAACAAGAAAAGAAAAAAAAAAGTAAGAAATCCTATTTTTTTAGATCTTTAATTTTCGTATTATATTCTCTTCTATAATTTATATATCCTTCGAGATTAAAATATTTAAATTCTGCTAAAAACTTATAATTACAGTTTTTTAAAGGGAGATGTAAGAGTAACTAATAGTTTAATGAGATCTTCCAACTAATTTAAATGAAAATGAACGCCGAGCAAAATTAAATCTCTTTATGTTTTCACTCGAATAAACTGAAATTGAATTCCCAGAACGACTGAATAGGGAAATTGGATGGATACTTTTTAATTTCCGTTCGTATTTTGATATTACTTTACATTTCAGCAATAAGAAAGCGATATTTATGTTGAGAAAAATTAATGTTGTGTTATCAGTAATAGGTACCTTTTTTCTTAGACTTGCGTACACATACATTTCTACTGTAGCATATTGAAACGAAACGTGTTCAACTGTCATGGTATCCTAGTGGTCTAAAATAGCAGGCCAGAAGTAACGACAAACTTAACTTTTATTTACACAAAACGTAACAAGTAACATGTTGGTTCTAGCAAGTTACAACATCACTAGACTGGTGCCAAATATTTTAACAGTGGCAAAACTCAGTTTTTTGGGGAGCGGAAATCTGCACAGCCGCTCTGGCCCAGATGTTACAGGGGCTTTCTCGAAAAAAAAAAACAGAGTCTCGCATATATACCCAGTTTTGAAGTCTTCCCCGGTGGTGCCCAGTTCTTAGAAAATTGCGGGATTTCAGAGGGGGAAAACGAGCAATTCCGTACTGGCTGGCATTCTAGGATTCGATGACATTTTTATGAAAACACATTGCTTCTATAACGTCAGAATACTCTGACTGACGACCCCGATAGACATCTTTCTGAGGGAGAAGTCGGCAGTTCCCAGATTTTGTCGGTGAGGATGAAACTGGGGCTTAACCCGCAGAATTTTAGAATGTGGTGGAAACGCATGGGAACATTTTTAATCCTACAGCTGTGGAAGGTCTTCTTCGCAGATCGTGAGAACCGCACTTTACATGCGTGACGTCACACTACTAAGAAAATATTCTCATTAAAACCGTCAACGTCAGTTTGATGTCCTATTAAAATAATTAACCTATTAGAAACCTCAACAGGATGAGCCTCGATGTTGTTAAACTTCTTCATTGGCTAAATAATTTTCCTGTTTGATAGAAGCTGACGCTGAGGAATGTAATGTGAACAGCCTTTAAGCGCTGTTTAAAATCCCACTTATTATTACGGAATCCAGAGCACGGATCGTTATTTGATCCGTTCTTCATCAACGCAGAATCGCTTATAGGGCCAACTCTTCAAGTTTGCTTTCCCAGGGGGTCGGTTGAAGGTTTCTTTTCAGTATGGAAAGGTTATAAAAATTTCTATATTAATGAAGTGAAAGCGCAGAGGAATTGATTAGAATATTTCTCGACAAAAAGCTATAGATATCAACAACTCAATGAAAAGGGCCCGATGTAGCCTAGTGTGTAGCCCGAAGGCATTCAGAACTGATGATTAACGGTTAGAATCCTGACAAGCCCTACTTAATGTCTTTATGTCTACGCCGGGTATAGTTAAATCCGTAAGGAGGAAAGTTCTTCCACGTGGCGGCAACCTTTGGAGGAGCCGCTAGCTACCAGCTATAGTCCCTAGGGTGTTCTCGAGGAAAATTGTAGTGGCAAGGGGTACAAGTCGTACTCCGACACTTGTAGTGCCTAAGGCCCTGAGCCAAAAAACCATCTCTTCGTCATACAGCATGGATATGGTCTGAAATATGTTCCAAATAGGGTTCATTCTTTCAGGAAATTTATGAATAAAGTTCTGTCTCTACTGCTAGAAGAACCTGTCAAAGATTTCTCTACAGTGACAGGGGGATTGTATCTACGACATTATTGAAAATCCCTCAAAGGGATATCAGCTTGGTTCTAAAAAATAGCGTTATTTACAAATGATATTCTATGATTAAGTTTGTCCACTTCATCTCAATATTTAACCCATTTAAGACTGGCGTTGCGAAAACGCAACATTAATTTCTGTATTTTTTAAAGGCATGTTCAAAATTTTGTACGTCTGAAATAACATTTTTATTTTATTCTCTATACTTCAATTGATCATAAAAAATTTTTTGTTTCCTCATTCCCCCGCTTTTAGCAATTGCAAAAAATTGTTTTTTTCTGGTGTTTTGAAAGAGAAAAAAATGACTATTTTCAAATAATAACCTTAGATAGCAGCACGTGTTAAATTTCCGATTTGATGCCTAAATAAACACATTAACAAAACAAATAAATATAAACTATTAGACTTTTAGATGTAATTATAAACTCTTCCTTGGTTTATTAATATTAATACACAGAGGCAAGGGTCCCCTATTATTAGAATTCTAACACGCATCATATTTATGTGCGAAAGATGGAATAATTTCTTAGTCAGAACCGAGTGGAAAGAGTATTATAATAAGTAGTTATTACATCGTATAAAAATGTTAAGGAAACTGAATACTGAAATACTCCCTGAGTTTCAGAGTTTCAGAGGGGAATTAAACTTCGACCAAATGAGAAATGATATGTTTGAGTTCGGATGGTCGTGCTGTATACTAATGTTTTTTCAAGATGTATGTTCGAATTACAAAATAAAATTAAAAGAAAATTTATTATATTCAGTGATAATATGTTAAGTCTGTAGCTACACAAAATAAGTGAAAGATTTTGAAGCAGGAAAATAAAATATAAAGAAACATGCAACTTCCATCCAAACTATATATATATATATATATATAACTATGTTCATATAAATATATCAGCAATAAGTTATCAAACTATTTATTCAACAACAGCACAAGTGGTTTTCTTAACTGAAACTTTTATAATTAATCCGCAACATCAAATGTTTGGAAGAACTCTAGTTCAAATTCTCTTTCACTTTCTTTGAATGTGTAATGTCCCTTCAGATAAACGCCATGCTGTCATTTGACATGAAATTGCTTAACTAAGAAAATATTTGCTTTCTTATCATTATGCTTCTCAGTCTTTCCCACAATAACACGTTTTTTGGAGTATTATTTGAATCATCAAGAAGTAAGCCAATGTTTATTTTTAGTGATTTATGATAGCCCTTAGGGACAGTGGGGAACGTCAACTTATCAAAGTTTTACATTAAATATAATATTACGCCATTAAATACTTATCCCACTCGTTAAATGTGATCAAAGTGTGTGTATACTGTATGATTTCAAAAGTCATTTGCTAATGGTGATATATTTTATAAAGATTAAGACTATATTAAACATATCAATTGTTTATTTAATGGAAAAATAAATTTATATTTCCTATGCCTTAATCCAAAAGGCATATTTACACAGTATGCATGAGCATAAAATCTCCAGTTTCATTGTCATCTCTTTTAAGTTTTCTAGACTTGAATAACGTTTATGCCACCTCAATTGAAATGTATTTAGAAGTCTTTATACTTTGATAAAGTTTTGTGTAAGTAAAATGTATCTAAGCTCTTTGTTTCTTAAAACAAAAATTATTAATAATACTATTCCAATCTGAAATGTTAAAAGAACAATTTACCGTCATAAACTATATTTTTTTCGGAATACAAAGGAATCGAAACTCAGTTGCAAGCTAATAAGTTAAGTATTATTTAATTAACTCAAAGTATGAAAATAAGATAGTTTTTCAAAGTTTTCAAGAAGTTACAGGAAATGCTAGGGGTGAAAATTATATTTAAAACTCGAAATTTTAAATTCTACCGGGATTAAATAAGGAACAAACTTAGAATCAACCAAAGAAATAGAAATATTATTATATGTAAGGAGGGTTTACTAATATACATTTTGGATAGCTGTTTATTACCAACATATATAAAATATTTTTCTTGCGTTAATCAAATCTTTTAATTTTATACTAACAAAATAAACCCTCATGAACAGAATAATTTACTTACTTACTTACACACACACACACACACACACACATATATATATATATATATATATATATATATATATATATATATATATATATATATATATATATATATATATATTTATTTATTTATTATTATATATATATATATATATATATATAAACAATCCATTGATTTTTAGACAGTATCGACACCGTTGATGAAGAGATGCTGTCTAAAACCTCTTCTATTCTTAGCTTTTCATGTTTTTAGTTCCTGGCTGCAAGTAGTTTTAGTGCTCATACTGGTTTTTCTCTATCAACTTTGTCTTATATATATATATATATATATATATATATATATATATATGTGTGTGTGTGTGTATGTATGTGCTTTTACCATATCTTTCTATTCTTTCGGATTTGGCATGGTCTCTGTCACTCGAATTGGATTTCCAGTTTATGATGAAACGTGTCTTTTTTGAAATCTGTTAGGTAGGAAATAATTTGTTGTGTAAATCTATCATTTTTATGCTACTTAAGAAATAGTTGCTCAAGTTTTCTTATCCTCGTCAGGTTCTTCATATCCATCTATCTGTGTAACAGCGAACAATGATGCGTGACCGAATGATTCCTGATATTCAACACAAACCATTACTAAAATATTTTTTAAGTTAAAACTAGTGTTATATCAAAGTACTCTTTCAGTACTGAAAAATAATTAACCAATAACACTTTTTTGGTTCTCTCGATTCTCGATTCTTATTGCTATTTTTTATAATAATTTTCAATAAATTTCCTAGAGTATCGTTGGTTTAAATCCTTGAATTTGATTTTGCTAGAGTGACTTGGAGTACTCCGGTCAACATTTGCTACTGGGGGGCTAATTATATCGGGACCTACTACTGTACTTAAGCCGATTTCGAAGGGCTACAAACGTCAATGCCTGAGAATGGTCTTATAGTGTTGCCTGAGGCTATATGCTTTCCATAATTACAATTATATTTTCATATGTTAGCAGATTAAATGGTTTCTTTACCAGAGGTTCACTTATAATACCAACTCCTTTTAACATTTAAGACACATTACCCACAGCTTTATATGTAGCGAGTAATGTTATCACAGATAAGTCAGTGACCATTATACAAAGCACATCTAAAATACTGAAGCTCATAGTTTATTAATGATGTTAGCTGCAAGTGTCTAGTATTCAACCGATGAGTGCTCTCTTTCATTTAAGATATCTTTGCGCACATAAAGCAGTTCACACTCCCCCCTCTCCTTAGATTGCTATGGAATTGCATCTTTCGTAGCTTGTTGAATATTGCAGGGAAGAAATTTTTAGAATTCCTTATTGACTAGAGGGATACTTAAGTACTGTTAGTCAACCTCAAAAGAATTATGCAACTCATTTGTAGCATATGCTTCAACGATTTTTCTATCCATAGATAGTAAGCTTTAGTTTTTCACATTAGTTACATAGTATAGACCAACCTAATATAGTATGGCCAAATTAACTAGACTCGAATATTTGAAACTGAGACATGCCCATACTAATATGCATTTCTACTAGTATCTTTATATATTTTTAAATTGAATTTGCGTATCTTCTACTGTAAATATTACATACTTTTTTTTAATTACTGAAATTCGACTGAAAATACATAAAGAACACAACCTGAAACACGCAGTCTTTCATAACATTCAGAGCAAATATCAATCTTCTGGAACAGTCTTCGACCTACAAACAATTTTAGCCCTCAGGTAGTGTATAAATATTCAAACATGTTTACAGAGGAAACGATAATTAATTAGTGACATCGCTCCTGAATTCCGTTTACCTACATGCATCGTCTGAATCTATGGCTTTTGTTTGACACACTTCTTCCATGTAAGTTTCCGCTTTTGTGCTTTGCTGTGCAAACGATATATTGTAATGAAATCTCTCTTCGCTAATTGAAGCAATGTCAATTAAAATGATAAAGATGCAAAAGTTTGGCAGGGAATATAATGCTTTTGTTCCTCATGATGAGATAAAGTGGGGTCTGCTGACTGAATATTCGAGAGCTGTTAAAATAAATTACGTTTTAAAGAATACTTGATCTGGAATGTTACTGACAATGCGTATTATATTTAGACCCTTGGGGATAAATCTGAAGTTACTCATGTGTGTTTGAGTATGTGTTATATATATATATATATATATATATATATATATATATATATATATATATATATATATATATATATATATATATATATATATATATATATATATATATATATATATATATATATATATATATATATATATATATATGAGTCGTGGCATAAGTCCTTTGTTTTTAAATCGTGATATTCAAAAAAGTATCTAGATAATTAGAGAAATTTAAATTCTCAGTGGATTTAAACACATTTAATGCTTTTTTTATGAACAGATACCATTTAAGTTTGATTAGCGTTATTATTAACTTAATTTTTTGGAAAAAGGGACTTGTGGCACTTTCAAAGTAGACAGCATATATATATATATATATATATATATATATATATATATATATATATATATATATATATATATATATATATATATATATATATATATATATATATATATATATATATATATATATATATATATATATATATATATATATATCGTTTTAGAGTGGTTTTACTTTTGTCAGTAAAAAATATTAAATATATAGTCATATAGTTGTCATAAGAAAAATATTTTAGACTATACAGTAATAAACAGTTATCAAAAATTTATATTAACAATCTCACATATAATAATATTTCTATCTCTCTGGTGGATTCAAAGTTTGTTCCTTATTTCATCCCGAAAAAATTTAAAATTTCGAGTTTTAAAAATAATTTATCTGCTAGGATTTCCCTGTACTTCCAGGAAACGTTGAAAAAATATCTTATTTCCATACTTTGAGTTAATTCAATAATACTGAATTTAGTATTTCGAAACTGAGTTTCGATTCCTTTGTATTTCGAAACAAATATCTTTTATGACGGTAAATTGTTTCCTTAACGATTCAGAATGAAAGAGTATTATGAATAATTTATGTTGGAAGACATTTATTTTGCATAAAACAGAGAGCTTAAATTCATTTTCCTTATACAAAACTTTATCAAAGTATAAAGTCTTCTAAATACATTTCAATTGAGGTGGCATAAACTTTATTCAAATCTAGAAAATTTAAAAGAAATGTCAATGCAAATGGAGATTCTGTACTCAAATATGCGGTCAAAATATACTCTTTGAATTAAGATATCAGATTTTTGAATTTATTTTTCCTATATATATAAGTACTTGATATGTTTAATCTAATCATAAGCTTGAAAAAATATACCACCATTACAAATAACGTTAGAAATCTTACAGTGTACGCACACATTGATTACATTTTACGACTGAGGTAAATATTTAACGGTGTAATAACATATATAATGTAAAACCTGGACAAACCAGTGTTTTCTACCGTCCCTAATGGCTAGTATAAATCACTGAAAAGAAACATTCGTTTGCTTCTTGATAATTCAAATGATATTCTGAAAAACTTGTTATTGTCGAAAAGAATGAGAAATGTAATCATTTGAAAGGAAATTGTTTCTGAGTCAAGCCAGTTGCTTGTCAAGTTATCGTTCAAATGATTGCGTATCATGTATCTGAAGGTCTATTCTAGTTTGCAAGGAAATTTCGGGTAAATTAAACTCTGTTTCCTCCTGCAATTGTTGCAGCAGATTAATTTTAAGAGTTTTAAGTAAGAAATTCATTACTGACAGGTTACATAGGATTTACAAAATTACGTAAGCTTTAACACTAGAAAGATGGCTGCCATCATTTTGACGGTTACGGACATACTATTGAGCACCATGTCTTTGTTTATGTCCTCAGGCTTTAGAAATTTTATGATTTTTTCTAATTTTACGTGAAATATGCACACATTTGCAAAATTATATTCGATAGTAAAGCGGGGGAGAAAATGTGTTGTATACCTACAAAGACTGAAAGCAGTCAATTTAACGGCAATATAGAAAACAGGCAGAAATATTTAAAATAATACCGAAAAATTTTATTTACTTTTCGTATCTTAACCCTTTTGCAAATAAACGAAATATTGTCTCTTCGGAAATATTGGAGTTGAAAATTAAGAACTGCACAAACGATGCACATATTTTTACGAATAAACCATACCAGATTGTCAGCTCGGCATACTTGCATAAAAATATATCTAAAGATATACTAATTTATTATATATTGGTATGAAATAGTTCAAAATTTAAAGTATTTATCCTTTTTTTTAAAATGAAATATTTTAAATTCTTGATTTTATTTTACCCTTCAAAATGACGGCGTTCAGTCGTTTCAGTAAGAAAAAATTCCCGTCTCTCTAGTGTTAAGAACTGAAATTATTTGAGCAACATTCTAGACACTCAAATTAATTATTGCTGGTAGAAGGTTTTTTTTTATAAAATGAAACTTGAAAAAAAAATTGATACAATGTACACAATAAGTACGTAGTACCTGCTTATAAAAAATATTGTCCTCAGAATACCAAGCAGTTATTCTAAACACTTGAATGCCCATGCCAAATTTATAGTCAAACAAGAGCAGATAACTTCATATCGGGTACAACTATGAAAACGTGAACTGTTTAGAGGTTTAAAATGAACGACGGGAGTAAATTAACTGGTTTAATTGTAGTAATAATGCAGCTCAGTTCATTTTGAGTTTTTCTTCTAATAAACTACTGCCTTTTTTTATTTACTAGCCACATTGAAAGTCTTTTGAACAAGTTTTATTCACAAAATTTGTCTTCTGTAAACTTTATTGTAAAGTATATATAATTTGCAAAACAAATAATCCGCACATTCTTCCCGAATAATCGTGTGTACAGTGCTATACTGGCAAAAGTAACTTCTTTTCAACGGCGTATGTTCGTTAATCACATCCTCACCGGTGACTGCATTTACACGCAAATGAATCTCCAATTAGAAACTTCTTTCTATCAAAGAAATTACAAGCTATCTAGAATCCCCTCCCCTTCCCTTTTCTTTCTTTCTTCAAAAACTGTTTCGCGAGAGCACGGCGTTGTCGTTTATTTTCTCCTCTCCGAAAGGGCAATTTTATAAGTTTGCTACATTTTAAAATGTTTATACGGTGTTATTTAGATGCGGTCACGCTTAGTTATTCAGCATAGCGTTTCGTGTGCGATCTCGCTTTGCAAAAATAAACGTATGAATGGGATAAAAATAATTTTTCGGAAGTTTTAAACGGAAATTAATGTCACTTCGTCCAACGATAACAGTAATTTTAACATGGAAGTTTGAAAATAAATGTTTCTAGCTGACAAGCAAGAGAAAATAGTTTTCTCAATATTCTTTTCAAATTTATGGTACATTGCAAGAGGCATTCATATATATACATATATATTTTTTATGTGGAAAGGAATTATCTAGATTAAATATGTAGGGCGTAACTTTTCTGAGATGGTCTGTTATTGCACACGCTATTCCAAAACAGCTTTAAGATTATCATATTTCCTGTGAAGTCGAACTTTACGCGTAGTCAGTTTATCTCTTTGTGAAATTCAATGAAGTATATTACTAAAATTAAAATTTGAGATTTATACAAAGCTTTGGAATGACACAGTTAATTTAGATTAAAGAAAAGTCGATGAAAACCGATGTACTTTCCTAAAATTGAGAATGTTATATCAATAAAAAGTGGTAAATTGAGATGTACTAAAACTTAACTTTCGATTAAAGTTAAACTACCTATAATAAATTAAAAAAAATAACTTTTCATTGATTGAAATGAAATTTACCCCCGTATTTTTTATTAATTATTACTTCTTTTATACAAATGTTTTCATATGGTTTAATCACAAAATATGTGATTAAGTAATCCCAAAAATAACAGTAATCCAAAATATCATGCCTTCTCGACGATTTATATGTTATGTATAATCCTTTTAAAACTGCCTATTGCAATGTTACACAAAATGTATTGTTTCGACATAGCTTTGTTTAATATTTTGGGGTATTCTTGTAGCTCATAATTTATTAGAATCGTTTTTTGAGATATATCTAATTATTTAGATAAATTACTTTATAAGGTAAAGTTATAACGGTTGCTAGGACTTAAGGCTGTTACACTTACTTTTCTTATAGACTTTTGATCTGATTTGCCAAAACCACCAAGATTGAGATTTCAAAATTTATCTTTATCTGAATCGAAGTAGTGAGATTCCTATTTCCTTCCAATGGGAAATATAGGGAAGTTCTGAAGTGTTAAAATGTATTAACATACCCAGTGCTACATGTCAAATGCGAGTAGACATATTTGCTATCGGGAGTTCGTTTACGAAGATCTTCGTACCTTAAATCATTTCCCAGTACATTCATGTTCCACATATGTTTATAGAATCGGAATTAAAAAATTTCTAATTTTTTAGAGAGGTTAAATTATAGGGTATTATTAAAACGGTTACTAACACTTAAAGCTGTCAAATTTGCCATTGCTATTATCTCTTGCTCTGACATTTCCAAATCTGCTAAGAAAGATATCTGAAACTTAATCTTTATAGTAATCCGAGTAGTGAGATCACTATTTCCCGCCAAAGTGAAACATAAGGAAGCATTGAAGTGTCAAAATGTTTTAGAATAGCCTTTGATAGATGGTAAAGGTGCGTTTACATACTTGTTACGTTAGTTATTTAAGGTGATATTAAGTTTAATTAAGGTGATATTAAGGTTATTGTCGGTAGACGTATATATGTGCTGCCAGTAAGATGTGCAAGCACGGTTGCTGATCAATTCAGAAATCCCACGCAAGTTATGTTTAGAATTAAGAAAGTAAGTCAATATTTTATTGTTGCAAATCTGTTCATATGAGTGTTTGACCATTTCAAGCAAACACAAATTATTCGTTCCTGATCTACATAATTATTGCAGTAACAAAGCAGATGGTTCTCAGCCCCCATCACCTTGCATATCACCTTACAATGAGTTAAAATACGCTCAAATTCCCCTTTATAATTCTGAGTTTGCTGAGCAAATGGTGTTAAGGGCAAAATGGGCTAAAGTGAGTTACCAAACCAGGCATGTTTAAAATATCAAGGGCTCTTGCAGGGTACAGAAAGCTAAGTCTAATTCCACTCCTAAATGTTTTTATTCACCAAAGAAAATTTGAGGTAGGAGAAACAAAACACTAACATGTTATTGTTAAAGGGGTTATGACCCAATAAAGGATTTAACCCTCTTTACTGAACAAAAATAAAATTAGAAAATAATTACTTTAAAAAATAATTAAAAATTAAACTTTTAAAAACTGACTTCACAAAAGCTGTTTTATTCAAATGCCGTTTTCCCCAAAAGTATGATTTTTGACTTAACACTCTTTTCAATGCACACACAGCAATGCAATGCAATTCAGTATTCATACAATGCATTTTCAATGAAATTCATTTTCAATGCAATTCAGTGTTTAGCCCTTTAGAACAGCAAAAAGAGGCTGAAACTATTTTTTTCTCTTTTTTAGCAAATAAAAATTAAAGAAAAGAGAAAATGCATTCATTCAGCCAATATGAAAAATGTCAGCAATGATAATTGAAATGAATCCATTATGTCTATTATAACACTAAAAATTAAATTTAAATCATTTATAGCGCCGTTGGATGCAGAACAGATTTATTGAAACTTATTTTATCAATTTCGATGCATATATAGAGTACTTTGCTTTCAAATATGGAGATATTCTGTGCCTTTTATCTGTATTGAATAACTGACAATTTCAGAATTTATGTGTGAAGTAGGTATTATGTTATTAGATCAATAAATTACTGAAAAGGTTTAAAGAAATGTCTTGTGTCTCATGAATTATGACAATCAGGATCTCCTCAAAGGTCTTTTCAATGGTGAAACCTTAAAATTTATGTCAAATTTCAAAAGCTTACAGAAACATCGATATAGTAATCAAAGAGCATATTTAATGAGAATTTGTATTTTTTTTTAATTAGGCGTAAAGTAGATATTTAAGTTTTAAATGGCATATCTACACCTCTCTAGTCAATGGGGGTTTATTTTTGCTACTTATTTTGAATTACACAAGTAAAGAATAGGAAACCGACTTTTAACTCATGTGCTATTCCTTTTATCACAATCAGTGGTACCAATAAACACGCGCAGATGGCGTCCTAAGTAGGAAGAATTTGTGAACATTCAAAGAAATTCAGTAAGAAAAGTTTTATTTTCTATGTTATGTATCCTAATCATCAATATTTTTTTCAAATAAATCTTTCTATAAGTCTTTATTAAAACTTGAAAATCTATGAGCCATTGCATCATGATTTATAATAGTTTTCGTAAAGTTTTTCTAGAAAGACGAATGAATGCTTTTTTATCTCCAAAAATTTTTTGTTTATATCAAAGCATCTAAAAGATCGCATGTCCTTTCTCATCTCATCGACTGAGGTTTTGGAATAAGAATGATTGATCCTGGTGTTTGATTTCAAGCTATTCTTTTAAAAATGTCAAGAGAAAAAAAAAGGTTTGTAACAGATTCTTTATTAAATTTCTCTTCAGGAGAAAAAACGTATGATCAAAAATATTAAGGTCAACTTTAGAGGTAATGGTATCAAGCCAGTAAAAAATACGTCTGGCATAGAAATACTTTGGCATTTGATTCGAAATGCTTGTTATCGTAGGTATTGAAGATTTGCTCATGAACATTCGTCAAATTAATAATTTATATAATATGTTATATTCAGGATTATTTGTATTGTGTTTGGCGCAGCATGTCCTGTCTAGTCTATTAAACCCCAAACAACCAACCAACTATTCGTATTGTGAAAACTTACATAAATGTACCTGTAATTACATAAATGTACCCTTACATAAATGTACCTGTAATCATCATTATAAAATAATGTCATTACATTTTCTTTTTTCTCTAGCTACTCTCCAGACCAGCGAAATAAAAATTTTCATGTTCATGAATGAACTTACTTCACAGTCTCTCTAAAGGTCAATATTTTTAAATGAAAGATGCAATGTACACGAAAAATGAATATTACATCATATGTCTTATAATATCAAACTGGAATGCAAACTTATGAAGAACTGCATTGAGAAATGAACGTTTTGTTATAATAAACGGTACACCTTTTATACCATGATCATCATTATAAAATAATGTCATTGCATTTTCTTTTTTCTCTAGCTGCTCTTCACACCAGCGAAATAATAATTTTCATGTTCACACACACACACATACCTCATGTCACCCACACATACATCAGGTCGCACACACATACCTCATGTCACCCACACATACATCAGGTCACACACACATACCTCATGTCATGAATGAACCTGCTACACAGTCTCTCTTAAGATCAGAATTTTTAAATGCAAGATCAAAATATATTAAATTCGTAAACATCTGAAGCTGATAATGAACAGGAAATAAATTTTGAGCTCATAGCGCTGAGTGAGCCATTCTTAAACGCAAGGAAATCTATGCTACGGAAGAGAAATTTAACTACAGGAACATTTATATCGACACATATGACATCACACATTAAGTCAAATGGATATGTTTAAGTGGGGTTAACATCCAGCATTAAGGTCTGTGCCTAAGTGCATAGAAGAGTCTTTAATCTTCTGTTATGTGAGTGGAAATGGACGCTGTTTGAGTTACGGTTATGAATAAAGTTTCATATCCAAAGGGACCCACAATTAAGTAATTCCTTTAACATACTACAGAACTTGTATTCCCTCTTATGAATGGAATTTTTAACATGAAAATTTCCGATTATCTATACTTATATATAAAGAGAGAGAGCGATTTTATACGTGGAGGGTAATCTCCGGAACCACTGCACCTATTTGAAAAATTCTTTCACTGTTTGAAAGGTACATTATTCCATATGGACATAGGCTATATATTATGAATATCTGATCAGTAGAAATAAAGTTAGGGGGGATACTCTAGATTTGTGTGCACGCCGCCATCTTGGATTTTTCCGCCAGGGTTTGGCGCATTTCGCATGGCGATAATTATTGCGTTCTGGTAAAAATAACCCAATGTCAAATTCTCTAATTTTAAGATCAAACAGTTATTTCTGATGTGATCTTTTAATTACAGTATAATAATTTTAGGTCAGATCTTGGCCTTGACCTGGAAATCTGAGTCAAATTGACTATACTCAAAAGAGTAAATTATTTTTAAAACTAAGAGTCTTTTTGTTGAAAATTTTTGAATCCATTATCAGTTTTTCGTTAACTTATTAAATTTAAGTTGCTTTTAATTTTGTTTATTGATTGTCAATTAGTATACTATAATGATACACCATTTCATTTATTTGAAGTAAAAATTATCTGCCATCATTTTTTCGTAAAATGTAAAATACAGTATACATTTTAAATGCAATATATTTTAAAATATTTTATAATTCCAAGTTGTAGTGGATTACAAATAAATTTAAATAACTGAAGTTCAACTTCTCTCTCCCCAGGAACCTAAGTTAAAAAGTTAGTTAAGGTTAAGTTATTGGTTTAGGAAAAGGTTTTTTTTTTCTTATTTCCAACACAGCAGGATAAATGGTCAAATAATCCTTGTCCCGATTTTATTGTATGCACCAAATATTTGGTTAGGGTCAAATCTGAAGTAAAATTTCATTACCACAATGCCCTAACCAAAAAAAAAGAGGATCTGGTTACTGACCATAAATTTATGTGTTCATAATTATTTTACAGTTTTCAAAGCTGAATTTTAGATAATTTTTAAATTGCAAGTTATTTAGGTGGTACGGAAATGCTGAATTTTTTTTCTAATTAACAATATATTGCAAAATATTTTGGTGATTCATTGCTATTAGTCAAAGAGTTAGGGCAAACTGAATAGATGGCATTGAAATTTTATCTGTAAGTAAAATTCATTTGACCAAATTTTTCATATGGATCATAATTTGGAAAGGTAGTTTTTAATTAAAAATGACAAAAAAAATCTCAGTCCAACGATTAAATGATTTTTCAAAAATATTTCTAAGATTCACAATTTAAAAAGGTCGTTTTTATTAAAAAAGCTAAAAGAAAAACCCAAAATTTCCAATATTTGAGAATGATTTTTTCAAAAAAGTGTTTTTTATCAAAAACCCAAAAATAAATCTAAGTCCAACGTTTAAATGATTTTTCAAAATTTTTTCTAAGTTTCATAATTTAAAGAGGTGGTTTTTATTAAAAAAGCTAAAAAAGTTCAAAGTCCAGCGTTTTGAAAACACCGCTTAAAACACATTGGCGAGAAATTTTCCACTCCTCAAAACACGGTAAAATCGCCAAGTTGGTGCAAAAAAAATCCAAGATGGCGGCCGTGCACACAATTATTAAGTAACGTAATATTAATTTGAATATTATTTTAGGTGCTTAAAATAATTAAAAAAACATTCTTTACTTAAAATCCTTTTTTTATTTTTGTATTTTTATTTCATCTCTTACTCTAATTTTGAGATACCAATGTGTATCTATACTTCTATAATCTATACTTATATATAAAGAGAGAGAGCGATTTTGTACGTGGAGGGTAATCTCCGGAACCACTGCACCTATTTGAAAAATTCTTTCACTGTTTGAAAGGTACATTATTCCAGATGGACATAGGCTATATATTATGTATACCTGATCAGTAGAAATAAAGTTAGGGGCTTAATCCTAACAATCTCCAATGCTACCGCTACTGTCCTCTACCGCTTTTTCTACCAAACATTTCAACGATCTTTGGCGTGGTGCTATCGCGGTGGGCTTCTGTTCTGACGTTAGCGGTTCGAAACTAGCCGTTCTCCGGCACTCTCTTTTCTTTTAAAAAATTAACGTTAAAAGTTAACTAACGTAATATTAATTTGAATATTATTTTAAGAATATAATTTTTAAAAAAATTTAATATTTAAAAAAAAACATTCTTTACTTAAAATCCTTTTTTTATTTTTGTATTTTTATTTCATCTCTTAACCTCTTTCTATTAATTTGAATACTATTATAGGTGCTTAAAATAATTAAAAAAAGCATTCTTTTCTAAAAATCCTTTTTTTATTTTTGAATAAAACTACGGTCTCAAGCACACCTCCTTCTTTTAAAAAATTACTTTTTCTATTAATTTGAATACTATTTTAGGTGCTTAAAATAATTTTAAAAAACATTCTTTACTTAAAATCATTTTTTTATTTTTGAATAAAACTACGGTCTCAAGCACACCTCTTTCTTTTAAAAAATTAACTTTAATTAATAACTAACGTAATATTAATTTGAATACTATTTTAGGTGCTTAAAATAATTTTAAAAAACATTCTTTACTTAAAATCCTTTTTTTTATTTTTGTACTAGCGGCCCGTCCCGACTTTGTCCGGGTTGAACAATTATCTATCTTAAGTAGATATTAGGCAGGTATAACTTATTCTAAAACTTCTCTTCCACATTTTTCGTTTTTCTGAGGTTTTAAAATAAATTGATTCTCCGTATTTCCTGACCTAGAGAGTTCAACATATAATTGTCCATGAGTAAAGCAAAATATTGTCCATGATAACGCAAAATAAATTCACTCCTATCGTTTTAAACGTATTTGTTGTTGTACATATCACTTATTCATGTCTCATTTGGCAACAAATATCAATGTCTCTTTATAATATTAGTATAGATGTATCGTTTTATAATCTGACGTAATTTTCACCAAAGTTTTCATTCACTTTTTAATTTTCACGTGAAAATACTTTTGTTGTTATAAAGGAAATATTATTTTCGCTGTCTTAGAATTGGCAACAATAGTTAAAAAGATCGTCTCGGAATACGAAATAAATGTTTACAAGTTAGTTCGTTTCAAACGTATTTGTTGTTGTACATTTTACTTACTCATGTAACATTTGGCGTTAATTTAGATATTCATTTTTCAAATTTGATTGATCAAAACTTTGGTTAGATATATTAAAAATAGATAATCTAGACTGCATTTGAAAGTTGTTTTTTTTTTGTAAATATTTAGTGATGGATACATACCTAGGTACATACCAACATTTCTGAAAATAATACAGGCACGCAGGTCAGAAATCTTCCTCGAAACGAAATCCACCATGCCTAAAAGAAAATCTAAACTTTCTAGAAATACCTCAAATGCTAGGTCTGAAAAAAGGAGACGTCAAATAACAAGATCCCAAAGATCCCAAGAACCCAACAGCAAAATGTTCAGGTTGTACATGAAATTCGATCTGCTTTCCAATACAATCCAGATAATAACTACAGTGAACACAAAGATATCCAAATTGGAAACATGAACAAAGTTTGTAATAAATTCAAAGCCAAGAAATGGAAGGACGAAGCTCAAGGACTTTGTTGCGCTGCGGGAAAAGTACATTTAATAGATATTCCTGAGCCGCCGCAACTAATCAAAGATCTCATAATGGGAAATCATCCACTTTCGACACATTTCTTAAATAATACAAGACGTTACAATACCATTTTTCAAATGACTTCCTTCGGGGCGATTGAAGTCAGGGAAGGTAATTTTATGCCCACCTTAAAAGTTCGTGGACAAATTTACCACTTAATTGGCAGTCTACTTCCACCCGAAGGCAATAATGCACAATTCTTACATATATATTTCCTGTCTGAACAAAATCAAGTGAACGCACGATCACGCATGGTACCTAATTTAAACGCAGAGATTATAGCACAGCTTCAGCAAACTTCACACGAAAATAACAGTTACATTCAATCCATTAAGTACAACTTGGAAAAGAATATAGATTCAGAAGAATTACAACTAATTATCCACGCAGATCGTCGTCCAGCTAATACACATAGAGGGAGGTATAATGCTCCTACCACTGATGAAGTTGCTGTTCTTTTAGTGAACGAAGACAAAGGACCAAGAGACATAATTTTACAGGGTCGGGATGGACAATTACGTACGGTTTCAGAATTGCATAAATCCTATGACCCTTTACAATACCCCCTTCTTTTCCCAAGAGGTGAAGATGGCTATTGTCTGAATATACCACAAGAAAATTCTGCACGTAATAAGACTGTCACATGCATGCAGTTTTATGCGTATATGCTTATGATTAGAGCAGACAGTTTGAATACGTTACATCATTTCAGAAATCTATTTAACCAATATATTGTTGATATGATATCTAAGATAATTACTGAACGACTTGATTTTATCCGCAGGAATCAAACAAAACTTAGAGCTGAAAACTATATCCATCTAAGAGATGCTGTAAATCAAGATCAGAACGTGAAAGCACAAAATATTGGTCAACACATAATATTACCCTCAACATTCACAGGTTCTCCCAGGTACATGCACGAAAAGACGCAAGATGCAATGTCATACGTCCGAAACTTTGGCAGACCTGATTTGTTTATAACGTTCACGTGTAATCCCGAATGGCTTGAAATTAAAAGGGAATTATTCACCGGACAAAGATCCTACGATAGGCATGATATTCTGGCACGTGTGTTTAATTTAAAGGTAAAAAAACTTATGACACTTTTAACGAAAAATGCCATTTTCGGTACCACTAAAGCTTACGTATTTAGCATTGAATGGCAGAAGAGAGGATTACCTCACGTACATATTTTGTTATGGCTTGAAACCAAAATAAAACCTGACGAGGTCGATAACATAATATCAGCCGAGCTTCCAGATACCCAACGGGATCCCTTATTATTTGATATTGTGGTTAAAAACATGATCCATGGCCCATGTGGGGAATATAACATAAATTCTCCTTGCATGACCAATGGAATCTGCAGTAAGAAATACCCACGGAAACTTATAGCTGAGACGGAAACAGGGGTGAACGGATATCCAGTTTATCGTCGAAGAATCCCTGAAGATGGCGGCAATACTGTGACAATGACAGTTAGAAGAGAGGAGGTCACTGTTAATAATAAATGGGTTGTTCCATATTCCCCTGTACTGTGCAGAAGCTTTAATGCCCACATCAATGTTGAATACTGTCAATCAGTTCAAGCGATTAAATATATCTGAAAATATATCAACAAATTATCCGATCAGGCCACTGTCTCTGTTGAAAAGAAACAAAATGAGATCGAAACATATTTAAATGGCCGTTATATTAGCACATCGGAAGCTGTTTGGAGAATTCTCGAGTTTCACATTCATGAGAGGCATCCAACAGTAACCCATTTAGCGGTGCACCTAGAAAATGGCCAGAGAGTGTATTTTACAGAAAACAATCTCCAACAAAGAATTGAAAGCCCTCCTGCAACAACACTTACGGCGTTCTATGATTTATGTAGTACAGACGATTTCGCGAAGACTTTGTTATACCACGAAGTTCCTCAGTACTACACATGGGCAAATAACAAGTTTTCGCGAAGAAAACGAGGACAAGAGGTCGAAAGGCATCCCGGAATTAGGAAAGACTCTGTTCTTGGTAGAATGTACAGTATTCATCCTAGCCAATCTGAATGCTTTCATTTAAGGATTCTTTTACAACATATTCGCGGTCCAACAAATTTCCAAAGTCTTTTGTCAGTTAATGGACAGATCATGCCAACCTATCAAGCAGCCTGTAAAGAACTCTGTCTTATTGAGGACGACGAACATTGGAAGTATACCTTAACTGATGCTGTACTTTCGGATTCGGCTCCTAAACTGAGAGAATTGTTTGTGACAGTTTTGTTATTTTGTCAACCTTCAGATCCCATTGCTTTATGGCAAACATTTAAAAAAGATCTCTGTGAAGACATATTGCATCGAGCGCGCCAGCAGAATAATGATGACTGTATACCATTATCAAATCTATACTTATATATAAAGAGAGAGCGATTTTGTACGTGGAGGGTAATCTCCAGAACCACTGCACCTATTTGAAAAATTCTTTCACTGTTTGAAAGGTACATTATTCCAGATGGACATAGCCTATTTATTATGTATATCTGATCAGTAGAAATAAACTTAGGGGCTTAATCCTAACAATCTCCATTGTTACCGCTACTGTCCTCTACCGCTTTTTGTGCCGAAGTCTTCAACGATCCTTAACGTGGTGCTATCGCGGTGGGCTTCTGTTCTGACGTTAGCAGTTCGAAACTAGCCGTTCTCCGGCACGCCTTTTTCTTTTAAAAAATCTATACTTATATATAAAGAGAGAGCGATTTTGTACGTGGAGGGTAATCTCCAGAACCACTGCACCTACTTGAAAAATTCTTTCACTGTGTGAAAGGTACATTATTCCAGATGGACATAGGCTATATATTATGTATATCTGATCATCTATACTTATATATAAAGAGAGAGCAATTTTGTACGTAGAGGGTAATCTCCAGAACCACTGCACCTATTTGAAAAATTCTTTCACTGTTTGAAAGGTACATTATTCCAGATGGACATAGGCTATATATTATGTATATCTGATCAGTAGAAATAAAGTTAGGGGCTTAATCCTAACAATCTACATTGTTACCGCTACTGTCCTCTACCGCTTTTTGTGACGAAGTCTTCAACGATCCTTAACGTGGTGCTATCGCGGTGGGCTTCTGTTCTGACGCTAGCGGTTCGAAACTAGCCGTTCTCCGGCACGCTTTTTTCTTTTAAAAAATTAACTTTAATTATTAAATAACTTAATATTAATTTGAATATTATTTTAGAAATATTTGAAAAAAAATTTAATATTATTTTTAAAAAAAACATTCTTTACTTAAAATCCTTTTTTTACTTTTGTATTTTTATTTCATCTCTTAACCTCTCTCTTTTAAAAAATTAACTTTAATTAATAACTAACGTAATATTAATTCGAATACTATTTTAGGGGCGTAAAATAATTAAAAATACATTCATTACTTAAAATCCTTTTTCATTTTTGAATAAAACTACGGTCTCAAGCACACCTCTTTCTTTTAAAAAATTAACTTTAATTAATAAATAACGTAATATTAATTTGAATATTGTTTTAGGTGCTTAAAACAATTAAAAAAATTTTTTTACTTAAAATCCTTTTTTTTTTGTGTTTTTATTTCATCTCTCATTCTAATTTTGGGATACCAATGTGTATCTATACTTCTATAATAATATATAAAGAGAGAGAGCAGATTTTGTATGTGGAGGGTAATGTACAACTTTTGTATATTAAAATACCTTACATCTTTTCCTTTGTTAACCGCAGTCAAGTAACCATAGCAACACCCTTTAGCTTACGGGGTCCGTTTTTCGAAATCGCTCTTTACAAAGGGAAAATGTTATCTACTTCATATCCCCATTTTACGTGGTGGACATTCAGCGTGGGAGGTCTGGGGAAAGAGTGGTTAATTGCTTTCTTATTGCTTTCTTACTATTGAAGAAGAATTTCAATAGTAGTTCATCGGCACTCCGTGCCTCTTTCATCTCTCAGAAGGCTGAAAATGGATGAACCGCGGGTGAACCGCCCTTCTGATGTCTCTCGCCTGAAAAGAAATAGCCTGTAGCTAGAACGACAAAAGATTATTATTCAGTCCTTTTCGGCAAGATTGACCCTCCGTTCCCAGAATCTCACCCAATTGTTCTTTGGGTGCAAAGACGTTAGGAAAGTCCCAACGAAGTGTAATTCGAGACTATATCTCTGCCGACATCACACCGTATTTTTCGAGAGTATGTGCTTCGGATATATGCTATCCCACCCCGTAAGGAAAAGGTTTAATATTTTTAAGATTCAAGTAGAGGAGGTACTGATAAATACAAAAAGGATTTTTGAAACTGGCAACGTTAAAGGGTTTATTGAAGAAAACTACATTTGGAACTACGCTTTTTATTGGACATTTAAGGTAAAAAAATATTTACAATTTATTGGCTATCAACTGGAAATTTATTGGTATAATATTTTGTTCAACCCGGACAAAGTCGGGACGGGCCGCTAGTAATTGAATAAAGTGATAGGGTTATTAAACATTTAAAATTTATATCTCTAATTTAAAAAAAGGACATGCTTGTATTAATATTTTTAATACAATGTGGATTCTCTCAGCTCAATGTTAACCCATGGGAAAAATAAAATTCCAGTGACTGGATACTTAGTTTTAAAGATAGTTTTTTTAACATGAACTTCTGAACAGAGGGTATTTTTTTTACTATGCAATCTTTGTTTTTTCTTTAACAGAAAAGTAAGCAATATTTTGGAATTTCAATTATTCGTGAAAAAATTGTTGTAGAATATTGCGTTTTGAACGGAAATATTTTCCTTTAGAGGATGAAATTTCTAACACGAATAAGATAGCAGATTGAAAAAATGTCTTTACTAGAAAAATCTTCAGATCCATGTCGACAATAATTAGAAAATTTTTCAAATCATTGAAATATCACTCGAATATTTTTCAAATTATAGTTCTTTCGAGCTGGGCGAGTCTAATAGGGCTAATATCCTGCAACTTTATGAGAGTCTACATTTAATAGTGTATGATGTGACCCAAACTACTCGAAAACGAAGAGAAGAGAGAGTTGAATTATTTTATAGACCAGCATTTTTAGAATTTCTCTTCGCCTAAGGATGTACTATAGACAGGTAGAAACAATTGAAGTGTGGGTGACATGAGGTATGTGTGTGTGTGTGTGTAAAAATGCTGCAGAATATTGCGTTTTGAACGGAAATATTTTCCTTTTGTGGACGAAATGCCTTACAAGAATAAGATAGCAGATTAAAAAATGTCTTTACACTTAAAAGAAATCTTCAGATCCATTTTGACAATAATTAGAAAATTTTTCTAATGATAGAAATATTCTTCGAATATTTTTTTCAAATTATAGTTCTTTTGGACTGGGCGAATCTAATAGGGCTAATATCCTGAAACGTTATGAGAGTCTACATTTAATAGTGTATGATGTGACCCACACTTCTAGAAAAAGAACAGAAGAGAGAGTTGAATTCTTTTATAAACCAGCATTTTTAGAATTTCTCTTTATCTAAGGATGTACTGAAGAGAGGTACAAACAATGAAGTGTGGGTGACACGAGGTGTGTGTGTGTGTGTGTTTGTTTTAAGTTGGATAAAAGCATTTCTAGGAGAGCTCTCTGAATATTTTAGAAACCAAGTTTCTTCATATCTATTTTAGGAATAAGATTTATGAGAAAGGAATACTTCCTTCACAGATCGATATAATTGAAGAAAAACCCCGGAAAAAAGAAATTTCAGGCATTCCATTTAAAGCTCAAATCTACACAATATAAATTATCTCTTTCAGAATAAGTAGTTATTATCTATAGATAAACACACATTCATAAATAACCATATCAGATATCTTGTTTTTCCTCTCAAACAATGGAGTTATTTATTCCCTTTGTGGAATGTAAACAATGGAAAGAATAGCAACTTGGATATTTTTATGTTTCAGAAACTACTTTGTAAAAAGGTGACATTTATTGTGAATAAATGGATTTTGAAATCATTTGGGATTGAAGAACTTTGTATTCAGCATTGTAAGTAATTAATTAACTTTAACTTATTACACAAATTTTAATTTATTGTCCGGGGACATCAAAGGATATTTTCTGGGATTTCTTTTTCCAGTTAATAGAGTAAAACAGTCATTTTTGTATTTTTAAATTTCTATTATCAACTGCATTAAATATTTCCTTGTTATAAATGTGTATTTCATTTTGAATAAATAAGCTTTTTCAATTAGTGGTACGGAAAAAATGCAGATATTCTAAGAAAGCAATTCTCATGACGAAAAGATATAGCAATCAAGCAGGGAAAATAATTTATAACACCTTTTTCTTCCTTTTAGAAAAGAGGAAAATAATGCTAATTTTTTTTATTTAAACTATCCATAGTTATTAGTTATAGATTAGTTTATTAGTTTATCCATAGTTATAGATTTCGTTATTAATAGAAATTGCTGACAGTGTTTAAATAAGTATATGCAATCAATGTTCTAAAAAAAATATTAAATAAATTGCTATTTCGTGGAAATATTCGAAATAGTTTTATGCTCCTATATGATATGCCGTATCTCTCTCGCTCTCTCTCTCATATATATATATATATATATATATATATATATATATATATATATATATATATATATATATATATATATAATTAACTTTCATGCATGGATACCAAATTTTGATGTATACTTATTATTGGATGTGATATTAAATTAACTATGTTCAAATTATATATGTTATTAAACAATGCAACTGTGAACAATGCAGAACATAAAGTAAAAAAGGTAACATGTTCTTCCAAGCAATATGCGACATAGTAGGGTAGGTAATAAAATAAAATAGTATGTGTAATTGTTATACTTCGTTTCTCAGCAAAATGTACAATTTTTATAAAATATGACTTTCGTTTTAATTTTCATTATTTTGTCTTGCAAATATGTTTTCTTAATAATTCAAAATGTAAGGAATAAAATGAAACAAAATTCTATGTAATTCTAGTTAATAAATTTCTATAAAACAAATAATAGATTTTTATTAAAAAGGAATATTTGTTTTATTCTTATATACTGGATTTCTTATTTTTATTTCACTGAGTGAAATTAATTCAGAATTTAATAAGGAGTTTACGAAATTCCTTTATCAAAATTTAAGAACAGTAATACCCCGACTTATGCGAATTCGGAGTTACGGGGGTTGTGATTTTACCCCTTTTTTTCTTTTTAAATCTTGGAATGCAATTTCCCAAAACACTTTAAAAGGTGTCTGAAAGAATCTTTGTCCAATATTAAAAAAAAAAAAAACTAGATGGAAACAAACGCCTCAAACTGCTCATATTGCTCGTGTAATAGAAAAAGATGTCGATCTTGCCAGGTAATTAGATATGGAACTTCATGGAGATGATGTAACGAGCTATTGGATTTTCATCTTGTGGAGCTGATAGTCGATGATCTCATAGAGATGTGCGACCAAAGTATAACTGAAGAATCCGACACTTTAGACCATAGGTTCTCAACGTGGGCGATAACGCCCCCTTGTGGGCGTTTGAGACTTTCAGGGGGGGGGCAGTAGAAGACCAAGAGAAAATTAGGGGGCGTTGTTTTCGACCCTTTTTCATGATCAAACTTGGAAGAAGCTGTAAAATTACACGAACTAATAGAAGTAAAAACACATGAAGAATTAAAATTTAAATTTAAACACAGCTATCAACAGTTCTGGCTGTAAAAAGATGCCGACACTTTACCCTGGATTATGCTCTGTAGTACAACAATTTTTAATAACATTTTTCTTCATCATATTTAGTGGAACGTGGGTTCAGTGCAGTCACAAATATGTTAACTAAAGACAGAAACCCACTGCAAATTGGTAATCGCGGTGATTTAAGTATGCCATCCACTAAAACAGAGCCGAATATAAATAAATTGATTGCTATGCACCAAGTTCATCCTCTTCATTAGATTTACAGTTATTTGTAATATTTACTAAACGATTATTATCCTTCGTTATCTAAATTTTCTGTGTATAATGCGAATGGAACTATGTTTGATTTTAATAAATAATTTTATAATTTTAAGCTTAAAGTTATCTTATTTACAACAACATATTTCTTTACTATGTTCTATATAGGTAGAAATATATAAACATAAAATTCCGAAAATTTGCCATTGTATGTGTGTTTATTCGCATAGGAAGGTAAATTTTCAGGGGGGCGGTAAGTAATTTTTTCTCTGAAAAGGGGGGCGGTCCACGAAATGAGTTTGGAAATCCCTGCTTTAGACCCAATTCCACGAGAAAACCTTATGACAGTTATAAACTTGACAGAAGGTTTCAGCACAATTGAGAAAGTTGTACAAATTTTAGAGAATATAGACTCTTAACATTTTTCTTTATTCCCTATGGGGATCAAGTGATCTTTATTAGTCTACTATGAAGAATTTTTTTGCGGAAAAAAAGCGTTAATACGGAAGAGTACTTTATTGGATTTTTTAAAACCATCAACATGATTTTGTTCAATACCTTGTACATATATATAATATTAATGTTAATAAAATATTTTTTTCCCTTTAAACGGTGTTTTTGTCATTTCTTGTTCAGAATCAGACAAAATTCATATGCATTTATATGCAAAGTTGTACGCCGACTTACGCGAATTGGACCTACGCGATCTTTCGTCGGTCCCACCTATCGTTCAACTTCGAGGTATTATTGTATTGTTCAAGAGCTGTCACAAAGAAACAAAACACTCCCCAATACGAAAGTAGCCTTACCTTCTAAAATACCTTAAAAATTATTTTTTATCTTCATATCAAAGTAGATAGCTATTCCTCCCAACGGTATTATATAAACATTTTTTTGTTTGTATAAAAGTGAAATTCCATGGTGTTAATACAAATAAAAAAGTATTTTGTAAATTTTCTAAAGTTCGGTTGCGTTCTACATAATAATCCACTGCGAACATTTTTTTCTAGGTACAGGTAATAGACAGTTATTTAACTTCACCGAAAAAAACTATTTGATTGGTTCAAAATAAAATGTGTTTGTTTTTGCACAAAATTAATTTTCATTTGGAAAAGTGATTTGCCGAAATAATGCTTTTATTAATAACAGCATTTTATAATGTTTTTTCATGCTATTGTAACTCTTTTTTCTTGTGATAAAACTTTCAAAATGATCTCTTTTTTCAATAGAAGTCTCAAAGGAAAACAAATAAATAAACGTCGCTTAGGAAATAAGAAAAAAGTAAGCGTTATTTTTTTATTCCAACGTTTAAATGAGTATTTGAGTATTAAAAAAACTATATTTCAATAAAAAAACAACGATAAATATTAAACATCATGAATTTTACACCAAAAATTGATAATTATATATACTTATACATCTAGTCACCAGTCTAATGATAACTAGGCCAGATTATTGCTCTATTCACTGAAAGCTAAATGCAAAAATAATAACAGTGAAAGAAAACCACTGAAGCTATTCAACAAAACAAAGGGTTGGGTTTTTCATTAATTAATTATTACTGTCGACCCCGTTATAGCAACCCGGAATATAACGAATGAAAATTTTGGTCCCGCTGTTTTCCTATTGTATTTAATGCTAATTTATCCTTTTAAAGCGAACCTCCGGAATCTAAAGAAACGACTAAAACGAACCTTTCTTTCGACTACTTTAAAAAAAAAATTTAAGAAGCAAAGAATGTTGAAGAAGAAGATGATGAAGATTTACCTAATTCGATGTGGATAGAAAAGCACAAAATTTCATCATTCTCAGATTGTGACATGCAATTATTCGAAACATGTCATGATGAATTCATTACATGTGAAAATCCGACTGATGAAGATATTGTGGAAGAATTTACAATGAATCATTATGAAATCGAAGATCCTGCATCTGATGCTGATGAAGAGAAGCACATAAATGACGAAATCCCCACCACTTCAGATGCTATAGCAGCTATGCTAGTAATTAATAAGTTTTTGTCTACACAAACGGTGGAAGGAAAAGTGTTGGAGTCATTGGATGTATCGTACACAGAAATTCATAAAACGTTTTTGAAATCGACATCACGTCATCAGAAGATTAGCGATTATTTCTGTATAAAAACAGTGAGCAAAAACTGAATGTAAAATTAATTTATTTCCATTTGTCTTCATTTTTAGGTAATTTAATTAGTATTGTGTCAGTTTAATGTAATCGATTTTAGACAATTTAATTCATTAGGGATCATTTTAAATAGATTTTGTCATTTTTTAATACACCATTATTGAATACACAAAGCAACTAATGAGTTATACTTTTTGTGAACTGTAGCATTTTCCTTAATGGTTCAGATATAGCGAACCACCGGATATAGCGAACAAAACCTTTAGTCCCTTTAAATTCGTTATAACGGGATCGATTGCACAAATCTTTTTTTAAAATTCGTGCTATTTCTCTCGTGTTACGAAATACTAAATTTAAAATACTGAGAATATATATTTTTTAATTTGGATTGTAAATTTCTTTTAAAATGTTGCCTAAATAGCCCTTTACGCACATGTAATAGAAACATTTATTTATCAGTATAGAGTTGTTTGAGAACTGAATAAAAATGCATCCATAATTAATTTTACCTCCTGGCAGTATTAAAACGATAAACTACTATAGCTAAATTTATATGTCACTCGCAACTGTGCATTTTCCTTGTTCACGGCATTTTACAAGAATATAAAGCGAAATTTTTATGCTGCCTTTTTGTGCGAAGAAGTGAGAAGTTCTGATTAGGTTCTTTAAAAGTAGCAGCAGATACTTTCAGAGGGAATTCTTCCGATAAAAATTTGGATAGATGCTGCTGCAACTTTGAAATAAAAGTCAAATTTTGTGGTCATGAGATAGAAAAAATTATCAGTCATAATGTATCATTTAATACACATGCAAGTGTGATTTGAGAGCAAATATTTCTATCAATAAATCAATATTTTAAAGGAGAAATATTATACACTTGGAATCAATTTATAATATGGAACGGAATTAAATGTCTAAACTCGTATTTACTATCCCGTATGAATACAAAAGAAGGAAAATATCCTACGAATGTTCTGAGTTATTTTATTGGTCTATGTTCGCAAATATAAAATATCGAATTCTTGTGTATATAAAAAATATTTACGCTTTATTTATTTGTTAGAATAATTTCAATGTATTAGGTAGCTTAAAATAACATAGCATAGCTATTTACATAAGCTTTGAAATTTTATCACTGTACAAATAGAAATTTGAATGCTATGTTTAAGCACAGGAAGAAATAAAATTAATTACATTCACACTACATATTATTTAGTTGAAATTAATAGCTTAATTCGAAAATTAAAAATGTGTAATATTAAAACTGCACAACAGTCCTTATTCTAAATACACTTTATGAAATTCCTAACAACATGTACGCTTATTGCATACGTTATGAAAATGTGATCTATTTACATATATTTGGAAATTTGTTTAATAAACACCTTACATCAACTTAGCAGCCCTCAACATTACTCCACTACAAAGAAAAATTTCGTCTCAGTTTTACACTTTTAAGACCAAGTAGGTAAAAAAAGGACAGAATATTAAATAGCGCAGATTCTACATTGTTCAATATTCGAAAGAAATGACAGGACACATGTGAGGTTAGCAAGTTCTGAAAAATCAGTGGTCGTCAATTTGGTCAACTTGGTCAACTTGGTCAACTTGGTACCGCCTACTAGTGCGCGATTAAAGTTTTCATGGTGGGCGGTGAGAGTTTTTGTGTGTTGCTACAAATTTTGTTCTTCCTCTATATATCTAATACATTGGTAACAAATTCGGGACTTTGGCTTTTTAAAAACGTTATTTTGCTACTAATTTTTGAATTACATCTTTAAACTTTGAATATAGTAGATAAGAATTCACCGGGCACTTCTCGAAGTATACTCGTGGACTAGGGAGCAAATAATGAGCTTCCTAACCAAAGGCACGAGTTTAGTGGGCATAACGAGGTCTAACGCTTATAACCTTCCATCGTTCAGTCTTCGAGGTGTATCTCTTTCTTGGAAATCTAGAAACTCATTAAATTTAAATAATCTATGCATAAACATACATAAAGTATAAATAAAAAGATAAATTTAGGACATATTTTTTTACAAACTATATTACTCCGGATTTAATATGACCATTCATCATTTCGTCTGAATGGTGTTTCGTCTGAGAGTGGAAATATTATTCAAAGAGACATCGGCCACAGGCATGTAGGACAAACCCAAAAATTCTGATAACCATACAGAAAGTATTCCTGCTAAAGTTTGATTCGTCCATTCTAGTTCATGCGATCCCTTCCCTACTTACACACCTAAACAGTTTTAAAGAATAATCCTTAAGGTATCCGTACACCTTCGGGGGTGATTTTTTGAAATTTTTTGAATTTTGTCTTTTTATCTATTTTTTATGATGACATTTAAGTTAAAACTTGAAAAAATATATATAAAATTTAGCTGTTACATTAAAATAATTTTTTTAGGGGGAGAAACTGGAAAAAATTGGTTAAAATTTGACAATCCGCATTGCATGGTAACTCAAAAACAAACAAATATATTACAATTTTGTAAATTGCAAAATGAAGATAATAACTGTCTGTGGGGAATAGTCTATTCACAAGATTGAACTATGTATACCTCAAAGTTTATAGCACTTAAAGTACTGATGTTCATAAAAATCACTTAAAATTCATTGTCACTTGCAATTTATACCAATGTAAACAAAAAACTAATCAATCTGCAATCATGAGCATACTCTATTCCCTTTATAAATATATATAGATAAAGTATGCAAAATTTTAAGGCATTTTAAGCGTAACTTTTTATAATAGGATGAATTGCGTTAAGAGAAACGATGAAAAAATTCATTTTGAGAAAACGCTAAAAATAACTTTATAACACATTTCTTACTTTAAAAATAATTATTTTCGTATTAAAATCCACCATATTTATAAACTTCAACCTCTTGGCTTTCTGCAACACTTATTTTTTTTTACCTAAGTGCTCTGAAAATTTTCCTGCGTCTCTTTGAAGCAGGAACAGAATGACGTATTGAATCATTCTTTCTAACGTTGTCTAAATGGTTATAGGCTTGCAATGTAAAAAATCCTGGATAACTAATATCCAACTTGTTAAAAACATTCAGACAACCTTTATATCCATCATTAAATTGCAATACTGCATCATACGCACCAAGTTTCATTGTTTTCAAACAAACAAATATCTCTTTTGGTAATTGTTGTCATATTATGCCATTCAGGCATTCGTTTGCATTTTGAGTTTTACCGTGGAGACACTTGCTAAAGAGTTCTCTTGAGCACAAATCTAAGTATACTGGTTTTATAGCATTCAATACCTTTTTTGGTAGACCAGCATACTTTTCTTTAAAATAATTTTTTTAGGAGGAAAAACTGGAAAAAATTGGTCAAAATTTGACATTCCGCATTGCATGGTAACTCATTCCGCATTGCATGGTAACTCAAAAACAAACAAATATATTACCATTTTATAAATAACCAAATGAAGATAATAACTGTCTGTGGGGAATAGTCTACTCTCAAGATTGAACTATGTGTACCTCAAAGTTTGTAGCACTTAAAGTACTGATGTTCATAAAAATCACTTAAAATTCATTGTCACTTGCAATTTATACCAATGTAAACAAAAAAACTAATCAATCTGCAATCATGAGCATACACTATTCCCTTTATAAATATATATAAATAAAGTATGCAAAATTTTAAGGCATTTTATGTGTAACTTTTTATAATAGGATGTATTGCGTTAAGAGAAACGATGAAAAAATTCATTTTGAGAAAACACTAAAAATAACTTTATAACACATTTCTTACTTTAAAAATAATTATTTTCATATTAAAATCCACCAGATTTATAAACTTCTCCCTCTTGGCTTTCTACAACACTTATTTTTTTTTTCCTAAGGGCTCTGAGAATTTTCCTGCGTCTCTTTGACGCAGGAACAGAATGACGTATGGAATCATTTTTTCTAATGTTGTCTAAATGGTTGTAGGCTTGCAATGTAAAAAATCCTGGCTAACTAATATCCAACTTATTTAAAACATTCAGGCAACCTTTGTATCCATCATTAAATTGCAGTACTGCATCATATGCTCCAAGTTTCATTGTTTTCAGACAAACAAATACCTCTTTTGGTAATCGTTGCCATATTATGCCATTCAGGCATTCATTTGCATTTTGAGTTTTACCGTGGAGACATTTACTCAAGAGTTCTCTTGAGCACAAATCTAAGTATACTGGCTTTACAGCATTCAATACCTCTTTTGGTAGACCAGCATACTTATCTTTAACAGATGTTCCGCATGCCAGTGCTCGCTGAAAGAAGCACCAGCTGTCTTTGCCCAGAGGACACTGCCCATGCATATGTTTTCGTGAACTGGATGCACAGTGGAATAATGCAGCAATAACATTTTGCTGCATTGCGTTTAGGTTACCAGTATTGTTACGTATAGCAATTCCATAGTAGTTCTGAAGTCTGTCTATAAATGTATCGGTCAGTTTCCCTTTTCCAGACAGACCCTTGGTTTTTGATTTTAATTTTCGCAGGCGGGACCCAACACGCTTTTGAATATGGCCTATACATTCAAATTTTGTGACACTGTTTTCACCGTATGTGTCTTTTACGCTTATGAATCCTTTGGAATCGCCATCACCATAATATTCAGTATACTGAAGCTGGCGTCTGTTTACAGACCTTGAGAATATACGTGACGCACCAACGATTTCCATTTTTGACGCTGAGCCTTGAAAGTTACACTGGCATACATGATCAGCTTTCAATGACTCGTATTCCAGGTTTTTAGCCATCTTTTCTAGCTTTTTACATGTTGGACAGTATGATGACATGACCTCCAGATCCAATACTTTTCCACTGTCGATGGAAATTGCTGCAACACATCCGTTTAAAGAAGTATAGCCTCTCCGCTGCCATGTTCCGTCCACTGAAACTCCACATTTCACAATTTCTTTGCCAAGATTTTCCTGCTTCTTCACTATGTCAGTTGCAGCCTTTTTCATAGAGTCCTCTGCTACTTCAGAAACAACTTTCAACAGTTTTTGTTCATGAGAAGTATATGCAGTTTTGGTCAATCTAGGTAAATTCAGAGTTGCACATAATTTATAAGCAGCTGAAAATCCTTTACCTATTTGGCGCATACCATATACTAGTCTCGTATTTACTTCAGGGAAATTTACATGTTTTTTAGAAGAGGCAAAACCCTTCTGAAACTCACACCCTTCACAACTCAAAAGGAAATGAGAACATAATCCATATCTAGTTTCTTCTTTAAATACTAGCTTCTCAGAATAGCACATTGGGCAGCAGAGTTCAGAAAAAACACTGGAAAGAATATCTAAATCAAAAATTCTATTTCCAGACATCGCTCCATTAGTTTTATCCGAGTCTAAAACAGTATCAACTTTAGACTTTATACAACTCGCAGTGCTTTGTACACACTCATCTACGTCATCGTTTTTGACATTTTTTGTAAAACGATTTCCGTAAAACTTGCGTTTTCGACTTCTTCCAATACTTTTACCCATTTTTACCAGAGAAAAGTAAAAACTAAATAGATTTAAAAACTTTAAAAAGCCAATAAAAACAACGCGGCAAATCTGCAGATATGTAAACAATCGCTTTTGAAATATAAGTTTGTTGCCAAGTTTAGGAATACAAGAGTGAAAATTATGTTGCCAGATATGTTTCCAAATATTTATAAATCCCTTGATTTTTATTTTTAAGTATTTCCTTTGACGTATAACCCAATTTCAGCGTTAAATCTAAAAAAAGAACGATGTAAACAAACATTTTGGCTTACTTCCGGTTTGCAGAATGACACTTCCGGTTGTAAAATTCTGCGACATGTAATATTTAAATTGCTGTAATTCGGCTTCTAATTAAGATAGAAGCATAATTCAAACGGAATTTGAAAGATAAAAGATTGGGCTTTAATGTTATTGCAAAAAACAAAAAACGATATTTTGACCGAAAATGCCGTTTTAAAGGTGTACGGGTACCTTAAGTGCAAAAAGAGTTCTAAAAGTGTATCTTCCTGTTTTCCTTTATAGAGGTTTTCGGCAAGATATCTTCAAGACGCATGAAGTCCATTTTACCTTGGCTTGGCTTCACCGAAATAAAGTCAAAACCGAAAAGCGACTCGAAGACTCTCGGCCTATCACAGCCAAACCACATTTCTTTTGACGAGTATCAAGAAGATTTGACAAATTCTAATGCCAAATTGAAAGAAAATTAATTTAAGAGGGTTCATTAGGAATCGTGGCTAATATTTCTTAGTATTTTTATTGGAAGTATTTTTATTTTCGTAGTATTTTTATTGGAATATGAGTATGTAACTTAGAGTTTGAATAAACTATATGTTTTTTTACTTAAAAAGTCGTCTCAAGCATATCGTTTGAGGTGGAATATAAATAGTTTGTTGTGCAATTTCAAGGGCATTTTGATACGTGAGCATGACATTTCAACTAGATACATATTTAAAATCCTAGTATGATAATATTGCTATGTTTAATTTTAGTATCACTAAAATCAGAAATTTTAAATTAGAAAATTAGTGGTATAAAAAATGATTTCTAGCTATGCCTTCTAAATTAAGGATTTTGAAAAGTTTTGGTGGTTGTAAGCAGTCTCTACACACTGGAATGCATCCCCAACATAGTTAACTGCAAGAGGATATCATCTAGTCTTAAGATAAATGCGATTAATCCATTAACCCTATTGTCAGTAATTCTATAGTGACTTATTATTTATCATACTTTACGAAGTAAAAAGTACTAAAAATGCCAGTATATTACATTTAGTATTTCATATATTGTGGGTATGAAAGAGGATATTTTATTTAAGGCTTAGATGCAAAGGCATGCTCCCATTATCGGTAACGTAAAAAGTTATAATTACACAAAAGTACAGTACTGATACATACTACTATGTGTAATCGATTAGTAACACTAAATGAGGTCTATTTTTATAAGATCAAAATACCATTCGTTACAATATTTTACGCAGAGAATTATTTAGCAAAATGTATTTTGTATTATATTAAATAATTTATGCATTCGCATAGTTTCTTTTGTAAAACTCCTTTTAAAACTCTGTAAAACTCAGTAAAACCATAGACACGACACTACTTTTTTTTCGGATTAAACGTTCGATATTTAATCAAGATTTATATGATTACTTAAAATATAATATTTCAAACACAGGGTTAGCACAAATGAAGGACCGCAATTTAAATATTTATATTTTCAATACTATTACACATATTACAATAAGTGAAACGCGACATTAAAGAAAAATATACAAAGTTTTTTCCACCGTCCATCAATAGATGGCAGCACATCCATAGAAATTATTTACCCTTAAATACATGGCCACCAAGACCCCCGGACCTTACGCCATGGTATTTCTTTTCACGGGGTTACGTCAAAGACACTGTTTATGCACAACCGATGCCGAAAGCACTGCAAGAACTTAAAGCAGGTATTTGTGCAGCATTAGGAACCATTGACAATGTAATACTACTATAAGTGTCAAACGAACTTGATTACAGACTGGATGTTTGTCGTATAACAAAAAGGTCACCCATCGAACATTTGTAGCTAAAAATAAAACTTGGCATATTTTTCTTTTATTTCGTGTATCACTCATTGCAATATGTTAATAGTTTCAAAAATATAAATATTTAAAATCCGGTCATTCATTTGTGCTAACTCTGTATAAAAAAGTATAATATTTCTATGCATCAAAACTAAACGAAACCATCTCTATTACAGAAGAGGTATATCCTTGAAAAAGTGAATTTATCTTCAACTCAGAATGAAGTTATAGAATATAAAATATAAACTCAAGTAACTCTAATATTAGTAAAACAAATTATTTTCCACCTAACACAAATCTCTTTTCTGAAAATCCTAAAAACGTTCTAAGATCGAATATAGCTCACAGGTCAGAATAATCCAGTTATAAACACACACACACACAAAAAAAAAAAACTATTTGTGCGAATTCTTTCGAAGAGCAAGGCATTGGATCTCTCCGAACGTTAAGTACATCTCACCACTTTTATTACATTCCATACTAAATGAACCTCTCTTGCTGCGAAATAAATAAAATATCGTCACTTTAGCCGCCTTTTCCATGCACGAATAATATTTTGTGAGATGACGGAAGCAGTCAACCATACTACTAAATAGACCATTAAACGAAGATTTGCACTTTGTGGACAAAGAAGTAAAAGAGAAAAGAACGCCTCTATGACAAACTGCCAGAACACGGTCTTAAGAGAGAAAAGAGGTAGGGGTATTTTAGTTCTTCTTCTCCCGTTACATAAGACGTATTTTCTATATTTTGATAAGTGCATACTGGACATTCACAGATAAAATACGTATGACCTTGTAAATGTATATACATACGTACAAATATATATATATATATATATATATATATATATATATATATATATATATATATATATATATATATATATATATATATATATATATATATATATATATATATATATATATATAGACTATCTACCAATAAGTATTTCGACACCCATGCAAATGATGATATCTGCGGTTCTGATATACGTCCCGCCCTCCGACGTAAAGTATCGTGTAGGAAACTACATTGGCATCAGTCGAATGCAAATACCAGGAAGTGCACACTTCTCTGATTTCAGAAAGGTGCAATCGTGGGTATCACAGAAATGGCCGATCCTTAAGGGACATATCTAGTAAGCTGATTTATCCAAAATCGACAGTAGCCTTTGTGATTCAGAATTGGAAGTTGAGCGGTGATTGTCGGAATGTGCCCCGAGTCTGCATACCCACGAAACTGGAAGATAGAGACCAACGGTTGCTGGAAATTCGGAAGAACCGCACCCAACCGATGGCCCACATACACCAGGAGTTTCAACAGACATTCGTGAGTGTTGTTTTGATAAATAAAATCTGTAATGAAGCACATCTTGTTGGTTTTCATGGTTGTACTGTCGTCGCCCATAAGCCTTTGATACAAAGTCCAACCGCGCTGCTCAGTTAATGTGTGTCAAAGCACTTCAAAAGTGAACCATATATCAGTGGAAACGGGATCTCTGGAACGACGAATCAAGGTTCACCCTCTACCGTTCAGATGGCAGGATCTGGGTTTGGTGTCTGCCTGAAGAACGCCTCCTGCTAGAATGCATTGTGCCCACAGAAAATTTCGGCGGAGGTGGAATTATGGTCTGGGGCTGTTTCTCTTGGTATAGACTGGGTCCCCTGGTCCCAATTCATGGTAAGCTCAACACCGACGGCTACTGCACTATTCTGGATAAAAGGTGTGATTCCGACGTTGTGGCAGTTCGACGGGTTGGACACATGTTACTTCCAGGACGACCACGCCAGGTGCCATATTGCGAGATCCACCATGGATTGGTATGGTGACAATGGGGTTAACCGAATGAACTGGCCTGCCCAGAGCCCAGACCTCAACCCTATCGAGAACATCTGTGACGTTTTCGATCACCGAAATAAGGGGTGAATCAGCCGTCAAAAATGGGCGAGGGAACTTACGTGCTTTCTCCTAGCTGAGTGGAAGAAAATACAACTAGCTGCCATACAAGACTTGTGGAAAGATTGCCCCGGAGGATTGAGGCTGTAATTTCCTCTCGCAGAGGTACTACCAACTCTCCAACTCTCTCTCTCTCTCTCTCATATATATATATATATATATATATATATATATATATATATATATATATATATATATATATATATATACAGATGGAGTACAAAATAATACGAACACCTGTGAAAAAGTATGACGTATTTCACATCTGCAGTACAGCCGCACCACCTGCAACAGAAGTCTGCCACCTAGTGAGCGTGAAGAGGAAGGTATCGGTCTCTCAACAGCAGTCACCTACGTTGCATGCTTCTATCGAACTGTCTGTGATAAGTTGAAATGTCAGACCTGGCAGAGTTCCAAAGAGGAATGATAGTTGGAGCCCGTTTAAGTGGAGCATCGATAACGGAAAAAGCAAACCTTTTGGGGTTTGCAAGGAGTACGTTATCAGCCGTTATGACAGCGTACACGAAAGGGGATAAGACGACGTCTTCAAAGCACAACAGTGTTCGAAAGTCCAAGCTTGCTGATAGGGATAGACGGGTCTTGAAGCGCATAGTAGCCCGAAAGCACAAGCAATCGTTATCCGAGATAACATCCGAAATGAACAGTCATCTCCAGGACCCCGTTTCAACAAAACTGTCAAAAGGGAACTTCATGCTGCGAACATTTATGGCAGAGTGGTAATCCGTAAACCCTCGGCGACAGCAACTAATGCTTTCAAGCGACGCCAATGGTGCAGAGATCACAAAGGCTGGTCCCCACAGCAGTGGCAACAGGTAATATGGCCAGATGAATCGTCATTCACCCTATTTCAGACGACCGGACGCGTTTATGTCTGGAGAACGCCCAAAGATGCGTTTCATCCTGAAGGCTTCTTGCCGACTGTGAAGCATGGGGGTGGCTCCATTTTGGTATGGGGTGCGATATCTTGGAGCGGTCTTGCGCCACTTGTTATTCTGCATGGGAGGATCAAATCCAATCACTATCTAAGCGTTCTAGGGGATCATGTCCATCCTTTTGTCCAGACTGTATTCCCTGGAGAGCGACCGCATATTCAAGACGACAACGCCCATATCTACAATGCTAAGTGTGTTCCAGAATGGTCCGAAGAGCATGACGATGCAGTTGAACATCTCGCCTGGTCCCCCTCAGTCTCCGGACTTGAATATTATTGAACATTTATGGCAATATTTGGAGTCCAAACTTCGTTCCCGATTTCCACCTCCATCCGGACTTTCGGAATTAGGGACCCCTCTGCAGGAGGAATGGCTTAATATTCCTTTAAATATTGTCCATGACCTTTATGCATCTATACTACGTCGCATTAAATCTGTACTCCAGTCAAAGGGTGGTCCAACCCCCTATTAATAAAGATTTTCCATTATTTCACAGGTGTTCGTATTATTTTGTCCACCATCTGTGTATATATATATATATATATATATATATATATATATATATCTAATATATAAAAATGAATGTTTGTATCTCTGTAATTGTATAGAAATCCACAGTTTAGGAGCAACGATCGTGAAATTTTACATACAGGCGTCTTTAAAAACAGCCGAGGGTCTGAAGAACTTCAAAAATCGAAATTAATTACCGTTGATTTTTAATTAATAAAAAACCAAGAATTTTGAAACTAAATGTAAGCTGTTACACTTTGTGGAATCACCCCTCTGAATATGGCGTTCGCGTTAGTGTTAGCTGGCAAACAGCGAGCGAAAAGATAAAAATAAATAAAATCAAAAAGTTTCAAGTTATATATTAAACCAGAATAATAAATGAAAATAATAATCTTTCAAGTCAGATTTTATACTCTAAAATAAATCGGATCCAACGGCATATTGACACTACCACACGCGATGGAAAATTCGAATCAACCACGCTAAGTGTCACGAGATCTTTTTTAATCGCTACTACAACCCCCCTCGCTTATGTCTTTGTGTCTATTGAAGAGTTGAAGACTAAGCTTCTATCCTGCTAACTTATTTCTGACTTAAAACTCCTCTCACTCCATAAATACATGTATATTCACCAACCCATAGCAACTTTCCAGTAAACTTAGTCAAATATTTTCCTCTTTACGCAATAAAGTAGCATGTCATTGTGGCGCATTCAGTAAAAGCGTTCATTTACCACGCTACACCCCGCGGGTTCAAATACGCATCGTTCACATTTTGCTAAACCTGTATTTTCAGCTTTTTTATAGAGGCTTTTTTATTTGAGCTTTTATTTTATTATTTTTTAAATTATTATTATTATTATTATTATTATTTATTTATTATTTTTTTAATTATTTTTATTTTATTTTATTATTTTTAAAAATTATTATTTTTATTTTATTTTATTTTTCATATTATTAATGTGTATAACATTTCGTATACTTTTTTTTCTAAGTTATTTATACTGTGTTTAGTTTTTTAATGGATTTTGGTAGGTTTATTATAAATTTATATATTTTATGTTTTACTTTTCAGGATTTTTTGTCCAATGATAAAGGCTAAATCTTTTCTATGTTATTTATACTGTATTTAGTTTTTAAATTGATTTTGGTTAACAAACATTCGACAATTTGACATTTTTACTTTTCAGCTTTACTTTTCAAAATTCTTTACTTTCCTAAAGAAAATTTGACATTTTTCCTTTTCAGCTTTTAGTGGTTCATTATAAATATATATATTTTATGCTTTACTTTTCAGGGTTTTTTTTGCTCCAATGATGAAACGCTAAATCTAGCTGAATTCTGAAGAAATTATTGTAAATTTATGGTTTTTTATGTTGGGTTTTCTTTTTATTCATGCGTATAACATTTGACATGCTTTTTATTCTATGTTATTTATACTGTACTTAGTTTTTAAATTGATTTTGGTTAACAAACATTCTTAAAATCTCGGGCAACGCCGGATAAATTATCACCTGTGTAGGTTGATAATTTATAAATTTTAAAACTGTTACCACATGTATATTTACAGATCCACAAGAACTTTCCAATATTTTTAATTAATAAATAACCAACAACTTTTGAAAGATGCGATTCTCGATTCACAGGTGTTCAGTAGATGGCGCCACTATTTTAAACTTTTAGTATTCTAACCATAAGACAAAAAAAACATATTTTTTTAAAAATCGTAAGGGATATTTTTATAGACGAAATAATATAGAAGAAAATATTGAAATTAAATCTAATAGGACATACTAAAGAATATAGTACAGTTTGAGGAACATATCTTTTACTGTATTTTAATATTTTTTGGATAATGTCCAATCGTTTGCCGCATTAGCAAGAAAAAAAAAATATTTTTTTTTGTCTATTTCATTGTTACGTGACGATAAATTTATTTAAAGTACCAGATAAAGATCACATGATCAGCGTTTAATAAATTAAATTGTAAAGATTAATCTTTAAAAATTCACCAAAAATTAGAAAATGGAGGTAAAGATTCGAAAAGAATTTCATTTTAAAGGAATTTTTATGATCTTTTTCGTGATATAAATTTTACAACCGTCAAATTATTATTTTAAATGCAAACTTGAAAAAAGTTATAAAAACAGATTAAAAATTTAATTTAAAAAAATCTAAGAAATTTTTTTCAAAAATCTTTATTAGTGCACCCCTACATTATAAGAAGAATCGCCATGCAAAATTTCAGTCCTTTAGGTTCAGCGGTTTGGTCTGTACTTTGTATGTCAGTCAGTCAATCAGTCAGTTAGTCAGTTACGGAACTGTTTTATATATATAGATTTTTATTACTATTTTTATATCGTAACGTTTACTTCATGCGCACACATTATTTTCCTATGCTTATTTTTATTATCTTTATAATAAGTGTAATTTTTATGATTTTAAACAACAATCGTTTTTAACTGGCATTCAATTGGCTGTTAAAACTTTATATTTACACCCTATTTAAAAGAAGTAGGGTGTAAATTGTAGGGTGGAAAGTTGGTAAAATCAAAATTTTGTGCAATGTATTTAATTTCTCGATTAAAAGTAGTTTTTTTCTAAAAATTAATTTATTTCGCTTGAAAAGCTAAATATTTTATGCACGCGGTTTATATTATTATTACTATCTTTATATCGTAACGTTAACTTCATGCGCGAGCATTATTTTTTTATGCTTTTTTTATTATTATCTTTATAATAGCTTTATTTTCATATGGTTTTAAACAACTATCGTTTTTTATTCATATTATGTTGGTTTTTTATTAATTAAAAATTAAGGGTAATTAATTTCGATTCCGGAAGTTCTTATCTTTATTTTCATATGCTTTTTCATTTACGAATTATTCAAATGTTGGTTAAAAAACTTTTGCGCAATTTATATATTTGTGTGTGTTTAATTATTGAAATTAATAAATTTATATTTCTGGAGAGGATGTTTCAGATTTTAGTGGTACTATGATGAAAGGCTGAATATACCAAAATTCTGAGGAGTTTATTATGGAGAGAAAAGGAAGTTAATATGTAGAGGATGTTTATAGGAGTTAAATGTGGAGAGTAGTTGAATGGTTTGCAGCCCTCAATCAAACACTTCATTTTTTAAGAGGCAACGCTGCAGTCATATCATTGTTCTATTGGAAATTTCTGCTGAACCTGTAATTGCAGCTTCTTTTTTTTACCCCAATGATGAAAGGCTGATTCTAGCTGAATTCTGAGGAGTTTATTATAAATTTATATATTTATAGATTTCACAAGGATTTTTCTGTTATTTATACTGTGCTTAGTTTTAAATTAATTTTGGTTAACAAACATTAGACAATTTGACATTTTTACTTTTCAGATTTTAGTATTACAATGATGAAAGGCTGAAAATCTGAGACGTGTATAACATTTCACATATATTTTTTATGTTATTTATACTGTGTTAATTTTTAAATTGATTTTGGTTAACAACAAACATTCTTAAAATCCCGGGCATCGCCGGGTACTTCAGCTAGTATATATATATATATATATATATATATATATATAGATATATATATGCATATATATATATATATATATATATATATATATATATATATATATATATATATATATATATATAGATATATATAGATATATATATGCATATATATATATATATATATATGCATATATATATATATATATATATATATATATATATATATATATATATATATATATATATATATATATATATATATATATATATATATATATATTAAAGCTACAATGTTTATGCAACATTTAATTTTATCTCTAAAATTAAATCTTAATTCTCTTTAGGTATGTCTTTCATGTGGAAAAATAATAAATAGATAGAACGGAGAGTTGGCAGCCTACAAGGGGTTTCCCTCTAGGCCCCCCCATTAATTTTCTGTTTCCATTATTTTTTTATGCTTATAATAATAGTAATAGATATTTAAATGGGTATGCAAAAAAAAAAAGAAAAATGCTAATAAATTGAGAGTGAAATGAATTGCCAAGGGGGAATGGGCCGCCGTCGACGGTTTGGGATGTGCCCCTCTTCTATATGTTATACAATAATTAGCTCAAATCTGTCATCCTTTTCCGTTATGTTTATGTACAATGCTTTATTTTCTCTTTAATCTCTCACTAATGGTATAATACAGAAGAAATAATGGTGTATACAGAAAAAAAATAAACAGCGAAATATCAGAGATCCAACAAGGGAGGGGCCGTGTCTGTTGGCAGGTCTGTTATATTCATCACCTTATATATAAATATATATAGATATAAATTTGAAATTTTTCTCGAATTATTAAAATATATCGTTTAATATACGAAAAATTGAGAATTAATAGTAAAAGGCATAGCTATTTTTTTAACACATTAATTTTTATTTCCGTGTTTGTATTATGTTTAGCATACACTTATTATAGTCACAAGTTTTAAATTACATTCATATTATGTTTATAATATAAGATTATTTTGATTTACCGAACACATAATTTGTCGGTTAAATAAATATGAAATTTTATTGTTTACAATTAGTTGCCAATATACTATGGTCGCCTGATTAATTTCACGCAAATCAGCTATTACGCTACCCTGTTACGTCTACAGGTTTATATTAGCATACAAAAGGATTGCTGAAGGATTGATTATAAAGACAGCTCAAAAGTAATGGTTGTGAAGGAATGGATAAAAAACACGATTTCATGACCCTAAAAGTGAAATGATTGTACGTGCTTGAAGTAATGTAGCATGAATCAGTGAAACAGCTTTAGACGTGTAGTCGTCACCGGCTACTAGATGCTGGAGCTGAAAGTAATCAAACTTACCCAGTTAAAAGATAAGCAATAGTACTTAATAATACAGCTAAACTTAATCAAGAACCAACTCCGATGACGTTTTATTGTACTGTTCACCGCTTTCTTCCCCGTATCGTGAATGGACTCTGTAACGTCAACATATCCCCAGCTCTCTTTGAAACCACCACTCAGATGAGAGTGGCTTGCGGACTAATTGGACCAACTAGCGTTCCAACTCCTAAATCCCCACATGGAATTAAAGTGTGCGAGGATGAGATTCGAACTGACCCTCGGCGAGAGATTTTCTGCTGCCCGGTATTTCCGTTTTCGGATGGTGATTCTGATATGGGCAGATGAAGCTGCCCAGTTAATAATTAGAGGCATTCTGACTGAAAGACGAACATCCCTTTCAGGGGCGCCGTTCGAACAGTGCGAACGCCTAAATTTAGTCTTCTTTTTACTTGCATTCAATGTTTTAAAGTTAAATGATCATAAAAATGGCTAGTGCTGCCATCTGTTATCGGTTTAAAGAAGTAAAAACATTTTGAAACCCTTAATTGGAAGTTTTTTCAAGATTTTTTAGACTAAAATAATTGAGAAAAATATCTGCTCCGTGTAAATGGTGGAGGTTACTGCCCCTGAAAGAGTTAAGACTGAAAAGTGATCTTGGAAGTATACGAATATTTTTTTTTATTTCCGTGCACAAGAATATGAAAAAAGAAAAAAATAACAAAGAAACTACAGCAACATAAACATTGAAAAGTTCATGAGATAACCGAAGGTTATCGCCCCATAAGTCCTCTCGCCTCCTAATATCTCGATGAATCTGTATCTCCATGAAGGGATCCACAGGTACGCAAGTGATATCTGTTCATAGGCTCGTTTCCTTTGTCGCGCAGGGAGTAGGCAGCCTCGGTAAGAATACCAGTGCGATATAAATGGGGTGCAAGGCAATCATACCCGCTAAATAGACGAAAAGCAGCCACTGCCTCCCGTCTAGGTTTGTCAGGTATATATAAAAGACAATTATTTCTTCCATATTTTGTTTCTATTTTAGATAACAGTTCCAACTGGTGCGTTCAGTGCATAATTCGTTTAATAAATAGTTTAGAGGTGAGGAAGGAGATTTCTCGTTTTGAAATGTGTATCAGTACATCACCCCTTTTGGCAAGAAAGACTGCCTGTTTATTACCATAAAAATTGCAATGATCAGGGATCCATTGCAAAACAACACGCTTTTGATGAGACCTCGACAAAATTAGCAGCTGTTGGCATTGGGAAATTTCTTTTGTTAATGGATCCTGTATAGAACTGATAGATTGTATGGCAGCCTGTGAATCTGACAGTAGTACTACACTTTTAAATTTACACAAATGGCAAGTTATCTCTTTAAGAGCAATGCGTATGGTCTCCATCTCACCGTCAAAGGCAATACCGTAGTTTCCAAAAGGTGCATGGAAAGGAAATAGCTCTGAGTAAACACCGGCTCCAACGTTCTGATGTCTCGAAAACTGTGATTCATCCGTATAAACACGTAGCCACTCATTTTCAGGATATCTACCCTCGATGGTATCTAAGGCGATGCACTTTAGTACATCCGATAAAGGATCCTTTCTTGATACAGATTGGGTCAAATTCAAGTTAATCTCTACGCTCACCAGTTCCATGGGATTTAAATAAAAATGTAATAGGTTTGTAATTATCCATTTATAGTAAAGGCTGTACAATTCAAGTGTTTATCGGTTATTTATTTGACTCGCTTGTTTATTTGATCAAGCGTTTCTACTCCGCACTGAATCACAAAGAAAGGCTGAAAATAAATGGAAAAAAGCAATGAAGGCAGATCATTTTAGAACTACACCATGGAAACGGCAGGGTAAGAACATGTAGGAAAGAACACAAAACCATGTACTCTAATGTACTGGCATGACACTTATATACAGGCTCGGGGAGTCAAATTTATGGTTTCGGGGATATTTTCCTGGCATTGTATGGACCCTTTCATTCGTGTGGAACAACATCTGAATGCCAAATGATGTAGAAATATTGTCACTGACCAAGTGCATTTAGTAAAGTTAATGTTTGAACCCACTGGAGGCAGATACCCCATGCCATAAACGTCACAATTTCCAGAGATAGGGTGGATAGTATGAAGGAGACTTCGTGTTGCTGTTTAGCCTCCATAATCACGAGATCGCAATCCAATCGAGCAATTGCGACAACGTTGAAAGGGGCAACAGACAGCTCGATCCAGCTGGAGCGCAAAATTGTGGCCCAACGACGTACTGAGTGTATCATCATAAGAAATTGGTCTGTCAAGTGTACATAATGTGCAATCTCAATATGTACAGTAACTAAATCTTCTTGATGGACGTATTTTTTTTCACATATCGACATATGAAATATGTTAGTCAGATTTCAAAATTATAACACAGTAAGAACGAATTTTGCAAAAGATATAATTTGATTTTGAGTATCCTTACATGTCAGTTCTTATTATATGTCTCTCAAAATGTAACTGGAATTTATATAGGAAACGAAAAAAATATATTTACATTACAATGTTTCCCTTATCCCAAAAGAGCATACCCAAAATGTCTTGAACTTGGATATGACATCTACAGTGAAAAATTCTACACCTTATCTCCTTTTTTCTATTATCATAGGCATGCGCATATTGAAACTTTAAAACAGGGAATATTATTTAAAAAATCATACTTATCAGTAGCATGCACATATAAATTTATGGAAAAGAAAGGTAGAAATGCACGTGTACAGGAGACTGTGACACCTTATCTTTCGGATGGATCAGAACACACAATTTTTGTCGCATAAGAAATCTTTCGAAAATTTGTGCAAACAACTGTATGTTACTTATATATATATATATATATATATATATATATATATATATATATATATATATATGTGTGTGTGTGTGTGTGTGTGTGTGTGTGCGGGTGGGTGTGTGCGTGTTTGTGTTATTTGTTTAACCTTTTGTTCGGTCTCGAATATATCTTAATACACCTTATCAAAAGTTCACAAATTAAAGAAAATTCCTAAATCTAAAACCACATTTGTCCAAAATGATCTCATTTTATCCCAAAGTGTCCAACAAAATTAGTGAACTTCTGTCGCTATCATTCTCATGCAAATGCTTTTTTTTTTTTACAGAAATTAACATAGTACTAACGTATGCATTTAAATGACATATCAATGTCCTTCATAGCATCGATGTAATAAAAGTTCTCAAAATTGTTTTGAAAAGAAATTTCGTATTTTTTTTTTATCAGACAGTCATTAATGAGTTTACAGTCATTAATGAGTCTCAAATACACCACAATTTTTTTGGAAAATTTTCCTTATCTAATTTTGAATCTCTGCTAATTCTCCAAACTAATTTTTTATCCAGACATTTTACAATTTTAATGACTCTAGTTTTTCTAAACGAAAGCACTAATTATATGGAATCTAAATGTTAAGTTTTCTACTTAAAAATCAAATAATTGTAAAAATGCGTATAGATAGTGCAGAAGAAAATATTCTTTTTATAAATTGTAAGAAATAATTTGAAATTATAGCGCCATTTGTTCATACTTAACCATTATACGCAAACTTACTTTATTGTTAATACAGAAGTACATAAGATGAATAGGAGGAATTATTCATCTTTCTTTTGAGCACTACTGTATAATCTTCTTATTAAATATCATCATTAATTTTGAAAGTTTCGCTCACACCTTATTTGAGGAATGCTTAAACGAAAATGCTGAAATAAACTAAATCCACATATAGCAGGAATCAATATCAATAATTTATGGAAACGCATTATTTTCAGTTTAAAATATTTATGCTGTCACACTTATTAATATAAGTTTTCAACTTAGCATAATCATGAAATATTCTTTTCGTTAGTGCCTTTGAAAACAAATATTTTCACAGATTTTTGACTGTAAAGGTTTTCAATAAAGAAATATACAATTTAAGTTCCTTATAGATATTTCAGAAAAAAATAAAATTTATTGACTTATTGTCACGATGGAAAAAGTAGGTCACATCCCTATTTGTGTGATGCATAACGGGTAATATCGAAATAAATTAAATCCACTTTCACTTACTCAGAGACCTTAATTTTATGTTCAAATAATAACATTTTTTAAAAAATTACATTGTTATTATCACTTACTTCCCAATTAACTGGAATTTTTTTTATAATTTCATATTATTAAATTTTATTACCGCACTTCTTCCTAATTATATTTCTCATCATAATATTCAGGCGTTTACTAAAAAAATTATCCTTTGTCCTTTATTCTGAAACAAAAATCTTAATTTTCAAAAATAATTTATATGGGAAAAATATTAGAATATTTTACTAAAACACGAAATATTAGATAAATATAGTTGAGTTCACGAATTTAGAAAACGCGAAATGTTAGATATTGTTTCGAATTCTTTGAGAATTGGTGATAGTTTCTGCCTTGAATAATGTCTGAACTTTAAATATCACTAAGCTTATAAAGTATAAGCTATATATTTTTATGTATATTTATCTTTCTATTTAAGGGGGGAGATCACCTTAAAACCTTCAATAAACTCAATTTTTTATTTATGATTTATTTTTGAAGAATGAAATGTAAGAAATCTTTATAAGAAATTATGTCAATACTATAATTAGAACCGATTTTATGGCGAAATATATAAAGCTAATAGTACAGAAATTTATAGAAACTTTAAAGTTTAAATGGCTTTTTCTAAAAACTATTATTTTCAAACTTTTGCACACTATTTCTTCAAAACTGATGGTCACAGATTGTTAAAATTGTGTATACATGTGTATCCAGTATGTTTATACAATTTCTACCTTACTTTAGGCAAGTACATATAGCTAATTTTTTTAACAGCAATATTTTGGAAAAAGTTTTATGATATTTCATATATTTTACAATACATTTGACTGAAAAAAATATTTTTATGCGAAATAGGGCAATTATTTTAGGAGTAGATTAAAGTATAACCCATGGATAGAATATATACAAATAATTTAATATATATCTTTTATAGTTTTTAAAAAAATCTGCATTCATTATTCATAAAACATTATTATTTTTTATATAAAATAATTTCTAATAATCCTCCAAAAATTCTACTTTTGTTTTCTAATAAATAAAGTTTTCTGCAATTCTCCCAAAAAAATTCGTTTTAACTAAATACAAATTAACTGTCTGACAACACATTAAGCTTGGTAGTAAAATGTTTTTGCAAGTGCAAAGGTGATCTCCTCCCCTTAATATATTTATATTGCGTAGAAGCTAGAAGAATTTCATCGTTATTTTATTTATGCCTTTCATAAAACGAAAATTAAATTTTACTTACCAGTAGCAAACAGCCAAAGGAAGAAGATAATCCACATTGGGAATTCTGTGTGTTTATTGATGACAAAAATAATTTAGTATATATATGATTCAGAGCAAGGAAATATAAAGTAACTGGCTCGTAAAGACATATTTCCTGAACAATCTTAATTTTTAATTGCAGCTCGAAACTTTAATGTTTGTTTTTCTTTCAGTTCAAAAGGGAGAATGAATCCATAGTAAATACTTATGATATCGCATTATTTTCAATTTAAAATGTTCATGTAGTCACATTTATTAGTACAAGTCTTCAGTGCAGTATAATCATGAAAATATTGTTTTTGTTAGTCCCTCTGAAAACAAATATTTCCACATATTTTTTTATATAATAAATGTTTTCAATGTAGAAATATATAATTTAATTTCCTTGCAGATTTTAACAATAAAATAAATTTTTTTGTCTTTTCGTCACAACGGAAGAAGCAGGGCAATTTTTGTCCGGATAAGATATACTGTAGAGTTAAAAAGTTTCATCAAAACTGCAAGCATGAAATTTTATACATCTTTAATGGATCCGTTGGGTTAATGAAATTTAATGCCTCTAAATAATTTTTCACACTGTTAAAGCCAACTAAGTCAATTAATATGCGGAAGCGCTGTCACTGATCCCTCAGAGAGTCTAAATTTTCCGAACTCATCCAGCGTGCATTTGTTATCACCGGAGACAGTTCCTAAACTCTGACTGATTGCGAGCAACAGACACAGGGTACTGAAGAACTTCGAGGTTTCTCTTGCGGTTCGATAAAATAAGGGATGTGACGTTTGAAGCTGGGGCATGCGCAGCGGGGATAAGATGCTTTCACGAAACTCGCGATGGTACTCAAAAGTTTCGATTTCCATTCCCAGATCGAGGGTTGTCAAACTAAATATTGTCGAGAGAAACTGATTTATGGGGCGAGAGGTTTGTAATCACTGATTATTGAAGAAAAGGGGATTGCTGATGAAAGTTCAAAGATCAGTGACTACGCGGATTATTGGGCGTCATTGGATAATAAATTGCTTTCGTAAAATTAATTCTGGCGGATATTATGCGGTAAATTACATGAAAAATTTAGAAAATTTATTTGTTTTTTTTTTGCGATATTGAGAAAATTTAAGATATATGAATTTGGAGAATATGGAAAATAAATAAATAAATAAATATTTTATATATATATATATATATATATATATATATACTTGACTCAAAATCCAACTTAAGTTCTGAAAATTATATTCGTCAAAATATAAATTTCCTATAATGAGATAAAGTCAAGAACTAAGCTAGCTAATATCATTATCAATAACTTTATGCATTTTTGGTTATGAATTTACATAAATTTATTTAAAAGTATGATACATCCAATTAAATCGAATACTTAATTTCAAAATGAAGTATTTCCGTACGTTTGGGTACGTGATAATAGGAAAGTGAATATTTTTGCAAATGAGTATAGAAACAAGCGCCGATACATCTCATGAAATAAAAAAAAATAATAACAAAATAACATTTGAGGTATGCAAGCGCAGTTTTTCAATTTATAATTATTTTTAATCACATTTGTTTTATTATTCATCATTAAAAGTATATGTAATTGGGCGGGGATTCAAATTTCATTTCCAATTTTGTTGGCTGAAAGATAATCTATTGCTTGCGGTATTTTTTCGGTTTTTATATTTTTAAACACAAGAAGTTTATTAACGGGGATACGGCATCATGTGGCTAAAGGATGGTAATAAAGTAAAATTCTGGAATATTTTATTAAAGCATAACAAAAGACACCCCCTTATTGATATATAAGCGTGTATATTTTTATACCAGTATCTGTATCTGTGAGTGTCTGTTTATCTGAAGATATAGGCATTGACTTGATCAAGTATGCAATGGTTCAATCTACGTTATCCGGATGCAAAATTCTATCAAACACAAAATTCATATAGCACTAACAAAATATCGCGATTACTGTTCCAACCTCTACCATGCATATTATTGTTGTATTATCATCATAACATTGTTATTACTATTACGTTCATATATTTGAATGAAGTAAATCAAATTATTGCTTAAAGCGCAGTACAAATTTTGAGGCAGTGATGATACGGTTCAACAGATCACTTAATGGCGACCGAGGTAATGAGCAATTTCTTGATGGATCATATGTTACAAACTTTGTTTTAGTATTCAATATTTAAAAACATTAGGCAAATTGCATTCAGCACACGCAGGAACTATGCACAGGTTTTAATTTTTTTTTAAACAACTTGTGCTTTTTTTTTTTTAAGGTGCTTGAAACAGGGACTTGGATAAGTTTGTCCCATCAAATATTCACTCTTTAGCAACTTGAATCAATGAAACATTTCATTTCCTCCACATCTGAAATTGTTGAGATGAGAAAACTCGGACAGGTTTTGCAAAACAAAGGTTAATTAGACTGGGACCTAGTGTTTAAAGACGACTTCGTAGACGTTTTTAAACACTACATTTACCACCTATTGGTTGACATTTTGATCCACATTGCATGTGAAGTTTAATGTATTGTTTTTCTTTAAATAATGTGTAACATGTATTAATTACCTTGATATCACAGGCGAATCATGGTTCTATCTGTGTGATCATGCGGGGAGTCACAATTACAGCACACAATTATAGCAATAACCGAATTTCGACCATACAATCCAACCTCGTAACCCTTTTCCATACGGAAAACATGCATCCCAAAAAATCGGGCCCAAGAATGATATATATATATATATATATATATAACATAAAAAACCCCATACCATTTTAAAATCTAACATTATTCTAAATTCCCTTGGGCGTACGAGCTAAATTTCGCTTTTGATTCTAAACTCTAATAACCTCGAGAGAAAATATTAAATGGCTTCCTTTTCAAATAGGCGCGGCGTCCCCAATATTTTAGATAACCTCTGCGCAGATTATATAAAACCACATGTGACTTATCGACAACAGCAAATCCCTAATCGCGATGATGATCACATGACAATGTTTATATAAACCGCCTGAACGGTACATGTAACGCTTTTCGGATTTTGTAGCTGCCTTGAGAAGACGTATTCGCCGTCTAATAAAGATGTAATTAAATTAACGTTGTGGTGTTTTATGTGTCCGAGGGTGAGATGAAAAGCGGGAAAGGAAATTAAACATGTGATGCACGGCCGGGCGACAAGTCATCCATCTTTACCTAAAAAGAAATACCACTCGGGCCTTCCTTCGTCGGCCCGCGCCCGTGCTATTACAAATATATATATATATATATATATATATATATATATATATATATATATATATATATATATATATATATATATATATATATATATATATATATATATATATATATATATATATATATATCTGTAGCTTGTTACAAGAATTGTCTATGTCAGTTTTATCCAAGATAACTTTGTTTACTTATCTATCCTTAAAAAAATACTAATTTCAATTTAAGAAGTACCCAAGTCTGCACAATGGTTCAGAAACACTTTTAAAGCATCGAACAGATTTAGGTACTTCTTACATTGAAAATAATATTTTATTTAAATTAGACATAATATAACAAAGTCATCTTGCAGTAAACTGACTTAAACAATTCTTGTACCAAGTAAGATATATATATATATATATATATATATATATATATATATATATATATATATATATATATATATATATATATATAACTCCCTAAGTGGCCGTTCATACAAAGGTGGTAGGAAATTTACTGTTCTAAACAGGGAATCGGAAACATGGGTTTCGTAATCTAAAGGTTAATGACTTCCCTATATTCACTACTATGTGAAGTCTATGCGATAGCCGAACTCTGTATGCCGACCATGTGACGTCCCAGTGAAGTGAAATTGCAGTCACCGCGCAGAATTGTTAGTACTTCAAAGCACATTGGTTGTGAACTTCACTTACACTTCCCTTCACTTGAGAGTGATTACACCTTGACGTTAAGATCAGGTTGTTATTAGAATAGTAGTCATGTAGTTATTAGGTTGTTATTAGGAAAGTTTGCGTAACGCCCTATAATGGGACTTCATACACATAATCTCGAATATTTAATGGGATTATTTTGTCATGAAAAATGTATTTTTAATATCTTAAGGATGTAAAACTGCTTTTACCGTAAGATGGGGTTACTTTGTGAGTGATTTTAAGTTTTTTTTTACTGTGTCAGCCAATTAGTTTTAAAAGCAACCCAAAACGAACAATTACAAAACATTGGTTTATTCTTTCCTTATGTAATAATATATTCCGATAATCCGGATCTTTAATTACAATTGAGAAATTAAAGATAAAAGGTGTCACAAAGTTGGCCCGCCGAGTACTTTGTGGCATCTGTGTTTTCACCTTGAAATCCAAGAGGAAAGATTACTTAACACACAGTTAGACAGTAAAACGCTTATAAAAAGCTTGATACTTAATTACATTTGCCTATTACAATTATTGGATAGCTTTATATATTATATCTTTGACATCAAAGAGACCTAGTTTGCCCAGAGCAACCATCAGTTCTTTGAGAAGATGAGGAAATTCGTCTGTCGGCACATTTTGCCCTTACGGGTAGATTTTTTTCCAGATAGTCAATACTTCTTTCTCTCCAGTGGTATTTTAGAGGATAGAAAAAAATCCAGCATCAAGCGGCTGAAGGAGGTGGGTCGACTTTGGGGGTTATTATGTGACAATGTCAATGTGTCACAAAGTAAACTCGTCACCTTTCTATATTTAGATTATGCTCTTCTATCTCTCGGAAATATCTCTACACAAACGTTATATCGCTCCCCAATCTAACCAATATAGTGACAATAAAAAATAATTACCTGTGATAGTTGGTTGTATAAGGTGTTAGCCTTCAGCACTAAATGTTTCGGAAGTTTGAGTCAATAGCTTGACAACAGGGTTGAAAAATACACTGACCAGCGAAGTCAAATGGCTCACAGAAGATTCGGACACCAGTCACTAGGATACTCTGTATCGAACAAGCTGTTGGCGCTGTTCTTTGCGTTCCCGGTATCACAGGCGCGGCGCAAGGTCCGAAATACGAAAAAAAACTACTATGTGTCACAAAGTTACCCCTGCAATCACAAAGTAACCCCGTCTTACGGTATTATAATTGATTATATAAGCGATGTTTGCAGGATTACAATTTTATAACATTCGTATGTTACAATTTTTTTTTTCTATTGACTGTTTTGCTTCGAACGCTTGTGTTGTCAGTCACTGGGGATAAAATATATCTTCATATAAGACGCATTTTAAAATTGAAATCCTTTAGAAGATTTTTAAAACTATTTTTTTTCCTCTTCAGACCTTTAAAACTATTTCTTTAATTATTATCGTGAGAATAATTTTATCAGAAACATCTCTTTAAACCCTAAAGTCTCGTTGAATTCTGTTAGACATTCTACATGTGTTTACTTTATAAAATTTTATTTGAATTTATGGTTTCAAATTATTCCCAGAAGTTCGCAGTATGTATACGTAAAAAATTAGATCGTGAGGTAAGAAATTTTACATTAGAAACCTTTTATTGAAGATTTTTTTCAAGACATACTTAATTTACTTTTGGAAGGTAAATTAATAACATATTTCTCATGATATGCGCTAAAAATATGTTGCTCTTTCTAATGTTCCCTGGCGGAATTTATTCCAGATCGGAGCTGCATCCTTCAGCCCGCTAGCCTATAGGCTAGCGGGTTGAGGAATCAGCTCTGGTTTATAATAGCACCACAGAGATAGGAGTCGATTTAGCCAGGTGTCGCCTTAATTTTGATCGAGCACCCTTAGGGGCAGCTTTTGAGGGGATCGTTCCTTCTCCCACCCTCTCTGACAACGTAGAGGGACTTTCTGGTCTAAGGATTTAACGTTCCTATATCCGACCTAGACACGGAGGTATTTAATGGCTTTTGTCGAATTCTTGACGAAAAAATGTAGAACTATCAGAAATTTTTAATTTTGACATAGATACATAATATTTTATACACAATATAATGCTAAAATGTAATATTATTACCATATTCCATTTTTCACCATGCGTCCAGCATACTATTAACGAGTTTCTCTGTTCTTGTTTTCGTTAACCTACCTACATTTTTGGCAGAAATATACAGTGCCAACTTGAGTATATTTTGAAGATGATTATAACTTTCAGATATAATTAATAGTTATATGATAATGTAGACAGTACTGACAAATAAATTTTATTATAAACCTTTTTGACGTTTTATTTTAATTCACCTACTTTTCAGACTAACAATTTATATTATTTTTCTGCTACAGGAAAGAGCTGCAATTTATACCTAAGTATATATATATATATATATATATATATATATATATATATATATATATATATATATATATATATATATAATTTTTATCAATTTATACGATAAGTAGAAAATCATATGTCATTACAAGTATGTAGAATTGCTATTTCAATCAAACAATTTTTAATGAGTTTTATAATGCGAGTATATGTAAATGAGTATTATACTAAATATCATTATACAAAATATCATGATAATGTCATAACATTGTCTGAGGAATGATATGTTATAATCTACTGCCATAAATTATTAAATGGGCACATACTCCTATTTGGAATTTCAAATATGATTTTTCCTGTGTTCAAGTCCTGAGTATGATTTAGAAAGCCTAACGTAATATTTTTTCAGCATAGATTCCATTTTTATGAAATTACCTATATGGCTATAAATAACTGCGGAAAGTGTATAAACTTATTGCAAAGTACAAAAATTTGCAGTAGTACAACTTTTAGCGTTAATGCAATAGGGAATATCGCTAATACTACTAAGCTATTCTGAAACGATCTTGCTTTAGTGATACGGATAATGAGAATCAAACACAAGCTATTCCTTTAATGGTCTGTAGAGGTAGGTATTAGTGAGGTTGCTAGGAAGTTTATATATTATTTACCGTTTGATTTCTGACCTCATTACTTTAGGAGTTTGGGAAACTCTCTGGAAAGCCTAACGGGCAACTTTATGTTCATGAGTCCTTTCATAGGTTGGAATACTTATCAGGAACTTACGCATTTTTAAAGTAAGCTTCATGGTATCGTTAAGTTGTTTCAGATAAAAACGTATTCTTATAATATTTCTAGAATGCGGTTTTCGTCTCATCCCTAAAAATATATTTAATCTTGCATTAAGCATTAATTAATTAATGTTGTGTATGATTGAAGTTTTAGGAAATTATATAATATATTTAAATTAAAAATGCAATGCACATATCATTAAACATAAAAAATAAATATAAGATATATAACCTATATCTCTCGATCTCTCGATCTATCTATCGATCTATATTTATCTATCTATCTATCTATCTATCTCTCTCTCTCTCTCTCTCTCTCTCTCTCTATATATATATATATATATATATATATATATATATATATACGGAGATTGTGTGTGTGGGAATAATTGTTAAATGTGGTAAATTGCAATATTAATATTTTATAAGTAAAAAAGTAATCGTTTAAAACAATTTTAGACAAGGATTATATGTAATCACATGCTACTGAAAAATCTGTTAATGATTCGGAAAATGTGTTAATGTACTGAATTTGAGAATGCATATTAGATATGTACATTTGATACATATGCACGATTGATAAAAACATACACAGATATATATATATATATATATATATATATATATATATATATATATATATATATATATATATATATATATATATATATATATATTGAGATACAACATTCTGTACAGGGAATAACAGTCCAAACTTAGACAAGTATTATAATGCATTCTGTTTATATTATTCCATTATAATGCATTCTGTACAGATCTACAAACCTGCTGTATCTACGTAAACTATAATTCATTTAATCAAATGGTTTTCCCTGTGAATTAAAAGGACAGACGAACAGTGATTATATTAATTTGAGGGAAATAAAACCGGCCATTAATTAAATCAAATGTTTAAATTCCTGCATTGT